>QFDW01002915.1:0-14196 GCA_003315895.1 Lactifluus rugatus | reverse complement strand
GTCCGGGCGGGGACGTGGGCGGGGCCGCCCGCTGGACGGCAGTAGACAGTTTAAATCGCGAATATCTTGCATGTTCTATGCACAAGGAAGGCAAGCACACATTCCCACACCACCCACGCACCTTTACCTTCCTTTTTTCTTGTCTGAGTGCGAAAGGAGCTAATGTGTCGTCGAAACAGATGCAAGTATGGCGATCAGTGCAACTTTAGTCACGATCAGGGTTTTAGCTAATGGGTGGGGCCGCGCGTGGCGGCGATATCAAATCCAAACCGTATTTGCATTTTGCAGCGTGGCCACGGGCGCGTCTGTGGTCACGCGGGGGACTTGGTTACCCGGGAAAGCCCGGGCATGCGCCGGTCGCCCTTTTAGGGTTATGGGATTTTTTCATCGACCGGCACGGCGCAACTGTAGTACCCTGTTTTTACCAGCACAATTCATTTGGTGTACGAAATGTATCAACGAAGCGTATCCATCCGAGGTCATGAGACATGAACGTGTATGAACGCTTACGGAGATTATGGGCGGCGTTCTCGCTACGTATTGTGTAGATAAGATAGTGCTCTCCCAAGACATCGATCTGAGGTGTCCACCCTTCTCGGTGAAATCGATCCACGAACTCGAGAGGTGCATTACTAGAGTAGCTTTGTTGCGCACCAAGCACCCGATATAGGATACGTACAGTGTGGATAAATATGACGCTATAAAACATGGACATACGGCAAATCCCGGTGCGCAAGAACGGAGCGGAGCTAAAAAAAAAAAGCGAAAAAAGTGTCCGTAGAATACATGTAATTTCTAACATATTGCAGGACGAGATGTTTTGAATTATCGAATGCGTGCGAGCGAGGGAGCGAGCAAAAAAAAAACGAAGAGATAGAGAAGGGAGGGACAGAGGTTGGCGAGTACACAGACAGTTTCAAGGTCAGGACAGCGAACCATGGGTCCGAACGGGCGTCAGTTTCCACCCGTAGTCCGTCCCCGCTTCCGAGCATTACGCTTTGCAGCGGCGGAAGACTGGTCCGCACTCGAAGTTGTCGGCGACGCCGCCTCCCCGCCGCCTCCCTTGCGTTTCAGCGTCGCATTTGCCGTTAGGGGTGTCGATGACCCAGAAGGTGTTGCTGCGGCTGGGTTTGGGGCATTCGCTTGCTGTGGTGTGCCTTTCGGTTTGTCGGGCGATAACGCTGGGGAAGACGTCGACCGTGTGTTTTGTGGAATCGTTGCGGGTGGGATCTGAGCAGAGGACGGTGCCGTGGATGATAGGTGGGATGGATACAACGAATGCGTTGACGGTCCTGCACCGATGCCTTCAGGGTTGAACTGGCCCTGAGGATGTATCTCCCGAATCCTTTGCGCGAACTGTTTTAGGGTGTCTAGCAGATAAATATGTTTATCAGCCCCGCCTGAAGCTTCACAAAGGGGTTCAACGTACCTAACGGACCAGCGCCTGTTTCACGCGAGTGCTGCATGAGATCGGTCATCTGCGCGACACTTTCCGCCAGCTAAAAAGGTCATGAGGATTCTTTGGACCTGCACCAGGGAAGCCAGGTTTCAGCCCACGTACCTCAAGGCATCTCATGGTAGCTTGTGGGATACCAAAAGCATTCACTGGCTCCGCAGGAATGAACGCGCGGTCGTAAGTTATCCGAGGTTCTTCCCATCTTTCGTCATCTCTTTGACCCACCTGCGGTGGGGGTTGGTGGGGTACGCCTGCACCGTTCACTGCTGGAGACGGTGTCGGAGCATTGCGCACTTGTGGGTTCTTGTTGGCATCAAGGCGGTTACCCGATATCACATCTACTGAGACGTGCTTCTCGTAGTGATCAGAGTCGAACTGCATAAAGTTGATCTTATGCGTAAACGACGTGGAATGTAGCGCGGATTGCGCTGAGGCACCGTTCTGAGTTGCGTTAGGAATCACGAAGACATGGGCTGTAAATGGTCCGCGGAGCGTCACAGTATATCCATTGTGGTATCGATACGTCCACATGGCAGAGACACATTGTACGATCGCTTGGTTGGGTCCGACAAGGCGTTCGCGCGCGCCATCAAGAGACAATGTCATTGACTTGACGCCGGACTGACTTGTAACGAGAAAAAACCGAGGTAGGACTGGTGTCCCAACCTCTGCCGTACTAGTGAGCAGAAACCCCAAGAACTCTGGACAAAGCAGGACGAACCAAATACTTTTGCCTCCACCCTTTGATTGTCTTTCCACAGTGTAAGCTTTAGGGTCGCTGATGTCAGGAAGAACTCCTCCACCAATTTGCTCCAATGTGAGAGTTGTAATTTTTGGGACTGCAAGATAAATGCATTTGTGATGATCTAATTCGATGACAGACGGGAAAACATACTTTCTTGTCTTCAGCTGCGAGCATGCCGCTGAACTGCAGGACACGCATCAAAGCCTGGCCGAGCCCGATTGCAGGGGCATGACTACAGAGCCGAAGCGTAGTGAGGAAAGCAAACACGGCGATGACATGAAAGCTACACGGACCTTGGTATGGATGGACGGATACCAGGCGCACCAGGCTGTCGCGAAAGGTCGCCATTCTCGGTGGACGACGCTGGGGTCAAGGGCGGCGGTCCAGACCCTACAATAGGGCCATTGTTTGGGCGGGGCGGGGCTGATCCACCGCTGATACTTGTCGGGGGTGCTTGGAATAGCGTTGCGTCCGGCGGGAGCGTGCCAGAGTGAATTTGGGGCGTAAGGGACGGTCCCATTTGTTGCTGGGAAGGTGGCCGTTGTGGCTGGGATTGAGGACGGGCTGGGTTAGGAATGGGTGCAGTGAATCTATGGGCCGGAGACATGTGGGGTTGTTGATGTGGTGTTTGCTGTCGAGGTGGTGTGGGATGTGATGGGCCCTGGGGTGTTTGCGCTTGCTGGTGGGGCAGGCCAAGAGCCGAATGCGATGAAGAGGATGGTCTTGTTGGGGGCATGGTTGCGAATGACGGATGATATCCCTCATTCATCCCAGTCCCGCCACTCCCAGAAGGAACACCGGGACCATGTTGCATAGACGCGTATTGTGCTGGGGTCACAGTAAAGTCCGGACGGGTGGGTGACATGCCAGAGGGCCCCGCACCACCACTGGAAAGATTGTGCCCCATGTCCATTGGTTGAGATGGTGAAGATGTGGGTGGCATGAAATTGAAGTGATTTGCATGGTTTGGGCCGGTTATATGATTTGGAGGGGGGTGGGGTGTGCCTTGCGGGAAAGGGCCGCTGGTAAATCCGGGCATCGCACCAAATGGGTTCGCACTTTCTGGTGTGGGGAGGGGACGGTGCATTGATTGTGATATAGAACTTGTTGGCCCCTGCGAAGCCTGCGAGGGTGGTTGAGATCCTGGACCACTAATGTTCAACGTATGATATCCTTGCTGGGGTTGCGTCTGCTGAGATACGTTTCCAACCATTCCGGGAGGTACCGCCCCACCAGGTCCTCGCATCTGTGGCATATTTGACGGAGGACGAGCAAGAGGTTGACCAGCTAAAGAGGGTTGTGTAGGTCGCATCCCCATCTGTGACTGAGACTGAGACTGAGGCCCTGTACGTTGCGTTGGGAGGCCACCGGTAAGGCCTAGTGGGGCATTATTCATGTTCATGGGGGGGTGAGAAGCAGTGTGAGATGTCGCGAGGGGCCCGACACCGACAGGTTGGGTTACAACGCGCTGCGGTCCCTGCCTATTCTGAGATCCCATTCCCGGGTAGCCAACTCCTGAAGGCTGCGGGACGACACCGTTCATAACTGAAGGACCGGTCTGCGCTCCATTGGCAGTGGCACGTTGCGACTGAGCAAGAATTTCGCGCCGACGCTCATCTGCTAGTAGGCGTGTCATGTTGGGGTTGGAAGGGTGTGGTCCATTGGATGAGTGCGCATTCTGGAGGAAGTTCATGCTTTGGTTTGCGCCAGGGATAAGGTTAATATTATGGGGTTGACCAGGTGCTGATTGGCCGTGCTGCTGGGGTAGGAACGTCTGGCTCATCGGAATCACACCTTGAGGAAGTAGCATATCCAGCTGACTAGACGTCTGCGAACCCGGAAAGGGGAAAAAGTTGTTAGCCAGGATGTAAAGATGGTGGGGTCTCGAGCATGCGCTGCAGATTCGCAGGACCCAAGAAGAGCGGTAGCGAGAAGATCGAGCAGCTGAGATAAGCGGTTAGATTTCCTCTTCTATAACGACAGACCTAAATGAAAGGAAAAATCGCAGTAGTAGAGAGCGTCGAAGGGGACGTCGGGGACGTTGTTGGCGTCGAGCACGAAGTGAGGCGAATCCTTGCAAAACTCGCACGGTCGGAGTCACACTAAACGTGACATGTAATTTCTGTCACGCAATCACTCTCGCTTTCCTCATCCCATGGTCCGTCAATTCAAACATCATGAGAAGAAACTCTTAAAAAAAGTCGATTTTCTCAATGTAAGAATTCTGTGAGGCACAGAACTTACCCTTATGCTTATACCGTTTCGTTTCGCAGTGGAAGCAAGATGCAAACCTTCGTGAGATCAAAATTATGCGCAGGTATCATATACAGGATCGTGAAGACTACTACAAGTCCGTACGGCACATGCTACCTCTTCATCTCGAATTGACACATGCCCGAAATTAGGTACAACAAGCTGTGTGGCTCACTACGATCCCTCGCTCATCGCATCTCGCTACTCCCTCCCCAAGATTCCTTCCGCGCTCGGATTGAGGGCCAGATACTCTCCAAACTTTATGACATCGGCGTCCTCAACTCGCAGGCAAAATTGAGTGACGTCGATAACAAGCTTACTGTAGCTGCGTTTTGCAGACGTCGCCTGGCCGTCATCTTGGTTACGTCGAAGATGGCAGAGACAGTCAGCGCAGTGAGCACCGCCTTTCTCGCTCCATGGGATATGCCATTCTCACCTAAACCTAAAATCAGGCGGTTAAGTTCATCGAGCAGGGCCATGTCCGTGTTGGACCTGATAATATTACCGACCCGGGATATCTTGTCACGCGGTGAGTATCTCACTCAATCGAATGTCGCGTAATACCATTATCTACGTACGACTCTTTTTAAGACACATGGAGGATTTCGTAACATGGGTTGACACATCCAAACTGAAGAGGACAGTTATGAGATATAATGACGAAGTGAGTCGTATATTCAACGTTTGACATTCCCTGTTGATATCATTTGCAGCTTGATGACTTTGACCTGTTATGATGGCGGGAATACTTGTGTTTGTGGACCCATACATGTACAAGGGCCTAATTATCTGCGTCGTTTTGTTTCGGTAGAATGTTGCACAATACATGAAATAATAGACTGCCTGGGTGTCTGTCCACGTGGACTGAGAGCTGTGTCAGTCACGCGTCGCGCGTCCCCTTTCGTCTCGCTTTCCTCCGTCTCCCAGCCTGTACAGTAGCAACTTGGGTACTGTTGCAGCATCCCCCTTGTTCTATTCCCTCCTCCATTCTGGATCGTACGTTTAGAATTGAATTGCATAGTTAGTATCCGCCATGGCCGATCACGGCGATGGCAATATCAAGGTTGTCGTTAGATGTCGTCCACTTAACGCGCGTGGTCAGTTCCGTCCTGCATGTTAGTGGCCTAAATTCCCCTCGCTCATATCTGTAAATTGTAGAGCTTGCGCGTGGCGCAAAGCCGCTCGTCCGCATGTCAGGAAACCAAACATTCCTTGATCCACCAGAGCCTGGCTCTGCCCAGGAGAAGGCATCCTCCGGTCGCGCGACCGAACGCAGGACAATGGCGTTCTCCTTTGACAAGAGCTATTGGTCCGCGGGTCCTCGTGACGAGCCGGGGTACTGTTCACAGCAAACACTCTTTGATGATCTCGGGAAAGAGTTGCTAGATCATGGATTCGCCGGATTCAATACGTGTATTCTGGCTTGTGAGTGTCGTCATCGTGTCCCTGTTATGTGTCCCTGTTATCTGGAACCTGTCTGACGCGACCCCGCGTTTGAAGATGGGCAGACTGGTACGTCTCATCTACCCTTTTCTCGATTCGCGTCCCGACTTTAGATAGGGTCTGGAAAATCATATAGGTAAGAGTGAAGTTGTCTCGACATCTGTAGCGGCTCATCCGTACCCTCTCTTTTCTTTATCGATCTCGCCAATCTCATCTTCCGGACGTCCTCTTCTACTCCATATGATCACATCACATCCGTCTTCCCACTTGCCGTAGTATGATGGGCTGTAAGTAGCACAATCACATGTTTCACACGCCACCTGGTTCAAGCCGCGCGCCGCAGATGGACTAGACAAGGGTATCATCCCACAGACGTGTAGCGAGTTATTCGTACGCGTGGCAGAGAAGCGTGCCGCGGACGAGCACCTCAAATTTACGGTCGAGGTCTCTTATATTGAGGTACGCTGTCGCTCCACTTTTCTTCCCAGAGACTTCATTCAAAGTCATATCCGTGCAGATCTACAACGAGAAGGTACGCGATCTACTGAATCCGAAGAACACTGGCAATCTGCGTGTGCGCGAGCACCCAATCCTGGGTCCCTATGTAGAAGACTTGTCGAAGCTGGTGGTGAACAGCTACGATGAAATGATGACGCTCATGGATGAAGGTAACAAGGCGCGCACGGTTGCTGCAACTAACATGAATGAGACGTGAGTGATTGGCTGATTCTACGTCGCAAGTCTTCTCATTCTCGTGTTTTCACAGATCCTCGCGTTCGCATGCAGTTTTCACACTCATACTAACTATGATGCGCCATGACGTAGACACGAAACTTGACACAGAAAAGGTGTCGCGGATCAGGCACGAGCGCTTCTTAGTGTTTCTGGTAGTCCTGATTCTGATTTACCTTAGCCTGGTCGACCTCGCTGGTTCTGAGCGTGCTAATTCTACCGGGGCAACTGGCCAGCGATTGAAGGAGGGCGCGAACATCAATAAATCCCTCACAACACTCGGCAAAGTTATTTCCTCACTTGCAGCTGCCTCAAGCGATGGCAAGAAGGGAAAGAAGAAAGGAGAGGAATTTGTCCCCTATCGTGATTCGGTGTGCATGCAACCATGAATGCGTGCGTGGTATCGGAACTAATCAACATACCTTTGTAGGTCCTTACGTGGCTACTGAAGGATTCACTCGGCGGCAACTCAAAGACGGCCATGATCGCGGCAATTTCCCCTGCTGACTACGAAGAGACGTTGAGCACGCTAAGATATGCGGATCAGGCAAAGAAGATTAAAAACAAGGCTGTCGTCAATGAGGATCCAAATGCCAAGCTTGTACGTGAACTCAAAGAAGAACTGGAGATGCTCCGAGGTATGGAACTATTGCCCTAATCCGAGAGAACCAGGCTGGAACTCGAGAACAGCTCGCGTGGCTGGCTCAAGTGGCGAAGACGTCTACGACCCGAAGATCCCGCCTGAGAAGCAAAAGGTTACATATAAAGCGAAGGACGGAACAATCAGGACTGTCACCAAGGCTGAGCTACAAGATCAGCTCGAGTCCAGTGAGAAGCTTATGCAGAGTCTCAACGAGACCTGGGAGGAGAAACTCCAACGCACGCAAGAGGTCCAAAAAGAGCGTGAGAAGGCCCTTGAGGAGTTAGGAATCACCGTCGAGAAGAATAACGTTGGCGTGCACACACCAAAGAAGGCGAGTACACCCACCTCAAATGCAGATCGCTCTCCTGGCTAAATGCTAGATGTTAGATGCCACACCTTGTCAATCTGGTGTGTAATTTGACTCAATAAATTGAAGTACTAATCAGGGGGTCCTTGTTTGCGCAGAACGAAGGTCAGTTTGCGATCTCGCGGCTTTTACGTGATATTCACTGCACGTGACAGATCCGCTTATGAGCGAGTGTTTGATCTACCAGTTAAAACCTGGTAGAACAACGGTGATATCACTCAACGTAATCCTTTTCCCTTTCTAACTTTCGCTCTTCAGGTCGGACGTTTGGATAGTGAAAAGGCTGTTCACATACGTTTGAGTGGGAATAATATCCTCGAAGAACACTGTCACTTCGAGAGCATTGACGGAAAAGTGACTTTACATGCGCTTCCAGATGCTATCACAGTATGTGTGTCATTACCGCACTTGAGAAGGTCTTTGACGGTACGCAGTTCCTGAACGGAAAGCAAATTTCCGCTGGGCAGGTGAGCTTTTTGCTTAATGACTGAGTCGCTCTGCTCAGTCTATTTAGCCTCACAAACTTCGTTCTGGCTTCCGCATCATTCTTGGTAAGTCACTTGGCGATTGAGTTGAACTCACTGCCAACATTGTGTGACAGGGGAACATCATGTTTTCCGGTTTAACAACCCCGAAGAAGTTCGGAAACAGCGCGACCGTGCGACCATGAAGTCCAACTTACAGTTCAGTGTGACTGCAGCCGACCTAGAGTCGCGTCCAGATTCTCCCACTTCGTCATCTGGCGACGTTGAAGACGTTGACTGGACATTTGCCAAGCGTGAAGCAGCGCTAGCAAGGCTTGGTTTGGACCCAGCACTAGACAGTCTCCCAGACGAAGACCTTAACAAGTTATACGAACGTATCACAATGGTCAAGAACATACGTGACCACAACTTGAAGCACAGGCCCGAAAGCAGCCTTAGCCAGGCGGATGATGTGTGGAGCGAATCCGGGCGTCCGTTTTCGAGCGATGCATTGACGGACGACACAAGTGTCGACGCCGGTCCGAGTCGTGACAGCCCCGATGTCGATGCCTTGAAGGAAGTTCAGAACCAGCTCGAAACCCAACGACAAGAATGGGAATCACGATTGCGGGCGATCTCAGGGTCTACGGAGGCAGAGGATCTTATAGAGGAGAGGGATCACATGCAACAGCAGCTTAAACTGGTCCAGATGAGAATGCGGCGGCTGTTAGATGCGCGCGCTCGTGGCGAGACCGAGTTGGAGGCTGAGCTCTTTGAGCCAGCCTTGTACTCTGCCAAGCAGCTCAGGCTCATCCGAAAGGTTCTAGAGAAATGGAGGGCACACCGATCCTTCTCGATGGCCGAAAGCGTCCTTTCTGCTGCGGTGTTAGTGAAAGAAGCAAACGTAATTAGGTTTGTTTGTGTTCTTATCCCTGGCGCCCTCGGTTTTGACTGTGGACTTAGCAAGGAGCTCGGTAAAGACGTAACTTATAATTTCACGGTCGCCTCCGGAGGATCGCTGGCAGGTCCTGTGTCATCTATCAACACGATTGCTGGGCTGGATGAATTTGGCGATGTTGTAGATCCTGTGTTGGTGTCAATGACCCAGCCGACCGTCGCGGTGAAGGTCCTGGACAAGCGACACAACGCCATCTATGTATGGTCGCTCGATCGTTTACGACAGCAACTGCAACGAATGCGTAACCTCACTTCTTTCATCGATCGCCCTTCATATTCCCAGCATTTTTCATCAGAAGAACCCTTTTACAATTCTCCGCCGCCAGAATACTCCTTCGTCGGCAATGCCCTACTCTCGCTCGCCCCCCTGTCCCGTCGACTTTCCTCAACTTCCATCGTGCCTATTTTTTGCAGATACACTACCGAAGCGATTGGCTCTTGTCGCGTGGACATCAAGATTGTCAACGTGGTGATGACACCCAAGCACACCCCAAGCTCTACCTTTTCCACTCGATCCTCCTCACCCGTGCCTGGAATGCTTCCTGCTGGTAGCAAGTTGAGTTTTTTCCTGACCGTGGACACTGTCAAGGGGCTCGCACCCCACGACTTTTCGGCGGCTCATCTGCAAGTGCGTTTATCGTCGTTTGTGGGTCCAAGTCTTAAATCGGAAGAAATCTACCACTCCAACTCGGTAAATCTGGACTCCTCCACCCCATCTGATTTAAAGTTCCGCCGTAGCTTCTCTATCGTGGTGAACTCGAAAGTCCTGACCCACTTCCGGCAAGGCTACGCTCCGATTGAGTTGCTTGCATCTATGCGACCACAATACCTAGAAAGAATGGAACGCTGGGATGAAATGCGCGAACAGAAAACCTATCTGCCTGCTTCCTCTCCTCCTACGGACCTTATGTCTGGGAGCTTGCAACCGATGCGTCGCTCCGAGACGGATTTCTTCATGGAACAACTGCACGATGTAGTTGCCTGGCTACAAGTTCGTGAACTTGGGCCGGACGGACAATACGCTCCAGTCCCTGTGGTTTCACAAGGAAACTTGGATCCCGGCTCTTTCAGCCTCCATCAAGGGTTGCAACGGCGATTTGTGCTCACAATGACATCGAATTCTGGGCGGCAACTTCCGTGGACGGAGGTTGTCAGGATCAAAGTCGGCAATGTCCGCCTCCTCGACGCCAAAGGACGCGTTCATGAACCGTCTTCTCGCCCCCTTATTACCCTTCCGCTACAGCAAGACCAAGTCATAGAATTCAGAGCAGATGGTTCTGGATTTTTGTCTGCAGAGTCGTTATGGGACTCGAGCATCCACAATTCCATACTACTCAATCGGGTAACGCCAACCAATCAACGCGTCCTTTTACAAGTTTCATGGTCTGTTGCTGTCGAGAGTTGTACTGATCCAGTTCAGTTTTCCATGGACATGGCAGTCACAATGCAAACGCGCGACGCCCGCCCACCTTCTCGGTTTTTAGCATTACTCAATTCCACGAGGATTTTGTCTAAGACGAGCAACGTTTTTCGGGTCAGACTGTCGCCACCACTCACACGTTCTCCGAAGGACCTCTGGCGGCTTGACACATCAGAGAAGTACGTGCGTGGAGAAGAGGTCCTTGGAGGGTGGCGCCCGCGTGGTATCACCGTTGTCGAAGATCATTCAAAATTGGTTGCGATGGAGCGTCGAGCAGCAGACGTACAAGCGATACGCGCGATGTTAATGAACGGGTCCGTGGCTTCCCAACCGCTACAAGCGGATGCGGCAGTCTGGGGGTCAGAAAAGCTCCTTGGCAAATCTCTTGCGCTTTGGCAGAAACAGTTTGGATATCGTGGCGAGGTACAGATCTTACAATAGGGTGATGTCAGTCTTTCGTATTAATGTCCCCTCAGATTGTCCTAAGTCAGGAGCCTACGGAACTGGGGGATGGTGCCAAGTTTGGTGCTCAAAGACAAGGCGCGAAGGCACCATCAGAGTCACGACATCTCGTTTCGAACACGAAACTCGTACCGCGCAGGTGCGTTTGACGTAATCCTGAACTTTTGCAGGCTGATGACACATCCCCTATTGCAGCGATGTTCCGACAAAGAAGGGTCACCTCATGATTCTTATTGATGCCAACCAGGATGTTTGGGAGCGGAGGTGGTTTGTTCTCCGAAGGTAATGTTATCGAGCTGCCTTCATGCCGGGGTTATTCTTACAGCGCAAAAAGGCCATATCTTCATGTTTACAAACACTCCAATGAGGTTGAAGAAATGACCGTTATTAGTTTAGACGGAGTCAACGTGGAAAGCAATCCAGAAATGGAGTCTCTTCTTGGAGTAAGTGCTGCTCACGTCCCCGCGCTTGTGATATTAACAACATACCCTGAAGAAGCGATATACCTTCACACTCTTTACCTCTTCAAATTCACACGCACTTTCCGCGCCAAATTTTAGAGAGCTGCAGGCATGGATAATCAAACTGGATCCCACACGCTTACCATTGTAATCTTAATGTCCGGTCGGCTGTTCTGGATGCTGGCAACTAGACCGTATATCATATCTTCGTGGAATAGTACCATACCTCATGTTCCTATCACTCATTTATTTCTTTAGAAACCATGTATGCTGCACGATATCCCACTCATGACAATCACGATTTTCACGAGATTTTCTTGATACAAGATAAGACCAATCAAAATGTATGTGGGTTCCGGTCAGACGCAGAAGAATAATTAGCCTAGCCCAGCCCGGGCTCGAAGGGTGCCAGTGGGCCCTCCACCGCCCCATAAGGTGGATGTACGTGGTACTGTCCTACTCTTCAGAGAGCCGAAGGCGTTGGGGTGTGTGAAGATTTACGTGGTTATGGCCTCAGATTTGCGCCTTGTGCCTTCGCTTCAGTACTACAGTTCCTATCGTTAGCCTCGGCAGGTCTCAGGCTTAGTTGGGAGAAGCCTGAACTAGTCCTACTAGTATGTCCGCGGCTCCACGAGTTGTTGCAGTTTTCGTCGCACCTTTCCATCGCGGAGTACCTGGTCTCAACTCCCCTTGTACGATCCAAACATTAATGCATCAGGGACTTCCACTAGGTCCCAATTCGGGGAGGCATTCACTCTTTCGCGTCATCCGATGGGACGGGCCTTGTCCTTGTTCTACGCAAGGAAATTGAATGCAAGTGAAATTGTGAGGACATCGTGGGTATTGACTCACCTCTCCCCAGGCCCATGATTCAGTAACAGACCTCCAGAGAGCCCATCCTATTTCATTTGTTGCAGACAAGTCAACGCACTTCCCGCGGCCCACATGAACGTCGATGCGTTGTACTGTACATGTACATGTGGCAAATGTCAACCTTGAAGACACCCCTGCTATATCATGGAAACTGAATAGCGCTGCGTAACACAACGGGACTGTGACTTACTTTAGGTTTCTCCGGGTCATTGGAGTCTCCATCCTCCTTGTTGGGAACACCATTATACCCCTCCGGCACGATTCTCCTACATGGCCCTTGCTACCGTTTGACAAGCAATAACTCTCCAATATAGGGGAGGGTTCATGCCATCGTTTTTTCTCTGTAAAGATTTCCGCTGGCATATCGTCGCTCGTGCGCAACTAGCTGCGTTCAGACTAACGTGTCCCCGCGTAATCGTACTACCGACCGCGGCGCCTCGCCAAGAGAAGTGACATGACACAATGACCACTGCCAGTTGCTCTTGCCACAAACGGATCGAATGGATTGACCTCGGCCTCTCTCTGTATCAGCAAAGGTAATAGGACGATGTGACACCGGTTGGGAAGTTCCGGGTAGCAGTGGATCTAGCTACCTTGAAGGCTTGCACATTGGGACCGGGAGTGGGGATGTGTTCATGGCATATGGTCAGTGGCTTGCATGTCGCGGAATCATTTGCGGTCTTGGTGCAATGTAACGAAGCCTATCGATGCGTACTGTACAATTACACTTCCTCCGCATTACTAAGCGTTCAGTTTAGTTATGACTCTAATACTAGTATGACCTAGTCTCCACTTGCTTCACTTCTACGCCTTCAAAGGATCGACCTCATTGACAAAGGGGTAGTCAATATACCCAGCCGCACTCTCCGGGGTGTAGAACGTGTCAGGGTTATACAGTGTCAAAGGGAACCCTTCTTTCAGGCGCAAGGGAAGATCAGGCTGGGATTGTATATATCCGTGTGAGAATCGACTCCATAATACAGGAGGTGACTCACGTTCGCAATGAAATGACGGCCAAAGGCAATCAAACCGCCGTGCTTCTCCACTGTGCTGGTTGCCGAGGCACGGTCGAAGCCCCCTGCTGCTATGTATGGGATATCACCTGCAACCTTGCGCAATGGCTTGCTCGCCGGTGGCTCTGCATTGGCTTCTGCTTGGCCATTGATGAGCGACTCGACAGCATGAATATAGGCGAGGTTCGGGTGTGCCGCACGGATGCGTTCTACGAACGTGGTGAAGGTCGGAAGTGGATCTTTCATACCCATACCTAATACGAAATGCAAAATTGGGATCAGTGGGTCTTGGGTGGGTATTGCACTGCGAGAAAGCCGCTTATGTCTCACCTTGGAACTTGGACCATGGGCTGATACGGATGCCCGTCCTTTCTGCGCCCACTGTTTTCACGACCGCGTCAACTACCTCAAGCGGGAAACGCAGACGGTTTTCAAGTGACCCGCCATATTCATCTACACGGTGATTACTCTGCGTCTGCAAGAACTGGTCCAAGAGGTAGCCATTGGCCGCATGTACTTCTACGCCGTCAAAACCGGCCTCCATTGCGTTCCTTGCTGCCTTGGTGTACAATTGGACATACTCTTTGATTTCCGAGACTGTCAGCGCCCGTGGTATGACTTGTGCCTGATGGCCAGCAACAGGAAGAGGACTTGGGCCGACGACATCAAAGCCTCCTTGGTTGAGGACGACGGGGTTTGCAACACGACAGAGAGCCCAGATCTGGAGGAATATAAACGAACTCTTTGCGTGCACAGCATCCGTGATCTTCTGTAAGTCAGTACAGTGCCAACTTTTGAAATAATACAAGTTATACTGACCTCTTTCCACGCAGCGATCTGCGCATCGCTCCAGATACCTGGGGCGTTTTTGTACCCTCCTGCTTGAGGGGCAATAAAGGTAGCCTCG
>QFDW01002877.1:0-16750 GCA_003315895.1 Lactifluus rugatus | reverse complement strand
CTCAGTTGGGGTATAAACAATGGGCATGAGTTCTTTGAGATGACGGAGGAGAAGCTGATAGAAGAGGACCGAGTTCTGTTCCTTGAGGCTTTGCAGGAAGGAATTCTTGCGCAGAGGCGTGTCGCGGGACAAGAGCTGATCGTATGCTCGCCGACACTGGTCATCAAGGCTATTGACTTGGTATGGGAGACGCCCGACAAGACCCAGTTGCTTGCGCTCTTTCATAGTAAAGGCGGTGCCTTTATTCCAGTGGGGATTTGTGAGAATAGATTCGCCGCGGAGGGCGATACGAACAACTTTGCTGCCCGCCATGTGAGGGGAAGGGGATGGTGGGGCTGCATCCTTCTACTAGTAACTTACACCACGTTATTGAGGTCATGACCCATTGCCTTGGTTCTCACGGGTTTATCCGATCCTTTCCCCCTCTCTATTGTCAGCAGAGTCGAAAATGTCTGAGCCATCATATCCCCTCTTTTGTATGGGAAATCCTCTCCTCGACGTTCAGGTCACAAACGGAGAGGAACTCCTTAAGAAGTACAATCTCAATGCAAATGATGCTATCCTCGCAGATGAGAAACGTCTCCCCATGTGAATATCATTTTACTTATCTTCTCGCAAAATTGGCTCACTCTCATTTTCATCCTTGAACTTTTGCTTTTTTTCTAAAAAAAGTTACGACGAGATTGTCAAGGAACACGGTGTCGTATATGTAGCTGGTGGCGCAGCGCAGAATGCTGCCCGCGGTGCAGCCGTACGTCCACTTTTTTCCCTCCCGCTATTCCTGTTTTAATCTCTCCCAGTATGTGCTGCCTCCGAATTCAGTCGTCTATACCGGTTGCGTGGGCGACGACGACCTCGCTCAACAACTCAAACAAAAGGGAGGGTCTCGCTGAGGCGTATCTTGTCAAGAAGGGCGAACAGACTGGAGCATGCGCTGTCGTTATCACCGGCCATCACAGGTACCCTCATCCCCATCTATCCCATACCCTAGTCTCCCGTTGATCATGCCTCGAAAGGTCTCTCGTTACCACTCTCCGTGCAGCTGAAAAGTTCGACAAGGCACATCTGTCTTCTCCTGACGTCGCGCGCTTAATCGATGGCGCAAAGTTCTTCTACGTCGAAGGCTATTTCCTCACTCACGGTTTAGAATCTGCCCTTGAGATCTCCAAAAAAGCCTCAGACAACGGAAAGGTGCATTTTCATCTACCTTGCAGTAGCATACACATTACCGCGTGCTCATGTTCTCGTAGGTTTTCGCTCTCAATCTCTCTGCCCCCTTCATCGCACAGTTCTTCAAGGTGCAACTCGAGCAAGTCTTCCCTTACTGTGACATCGTCATTGGCAACGAGAGCGAGGCTGCAGCCTGGGCGAGCGCCGCTGGGTTACCCAATAAGGATGATATCCCGGCCATCGCTAGGTCCATCGCAACGCTTCCCAAGTCAAACGCTTCGCGGCCACGCACAGTCATCATCACCCAAGGTCCCGACTCAACGATTCTCGTTACTTCGACAGATCCGGACAAACCCCAAATTTTCCCTGTCAGCCGCTTGGAGGACGGACAAATTGTCGACACCAACGGTGCTGGTGATGCATTTGCTGGCGGTTTCCTGGGGGCACTCGTCTCTGGTAAATCTATGGAAGAGGCCGTCCTCGCGGGGCATAAAGTAGGGGCTATGTGCGTTCAATTGGTAAGCTCTCTCATGCAGCTCTTCTCTCCAAGTTAGTTCCACTAAAGGGTTGTAGGTCGGGCCGCAGTATCCATGGCCTAAGGTGGCCGTGTTGTAAATACATAGGTTGCAGCCCCTATCCGCTCTCAACAGCGGTTGTTGGCAAGTAGCAGCATCATATACAATACATGTAATTATCCTCCTGCATTAAGCTTTCCTCTGATTGTAATACAAAGTTGAATACCTCACGTGGGGAATCTATGTCGTAACTGACGTGTTGAGGATTAGAACTAGGAAGAACGGACAGAAGAGCAATGGCACGAGACTTGCAACCAATAGTTGCTGTGCAGACATACTCAAATATCCTCTGCGGGAGGAGGCGAAGCAAGTGATTCCTATGACAGCACATTAATATAACAGCGTAAGGGATGACAATCACGAACCTGTGTGAGGAGCTCCGCTAGAAGCATGAATACTCGTGTGAGAGACCCATTGAGATCTGAGGGGAAATCGTCTACTCACCAGGATGTAACATCGTTTCACCATCTTCGGTGAACATAGTAGAGGGAGGATTTCCGCCGGTGAGAGGCTCAGGCGAGACACTCGAATCTGCGGTTTTGCCTGCCTCTGCTGGCGCGTTCCCCGAGACAACGTATGTATGGGGCGACGGCTTTCTTGATTCCGGGGCGTTCACACTACCCTCGACTTGCTGCTGTGCCATGCGCCGGGTTTCGTCTAGTACTGCCTGCACGGCTGCCGACGTGATAGCAAGCGAAACTGGTGGTTTGCTGTTGGAATGTGCCCCTGAAGTTTCGAGAGAGGGATCGATAACAGGAATAGTGGATTCTGGGGGTACGCGTGACCTTGATTGGTCTGGATGGCTGACCTCTCGTTCTTGAGAACGCTTTGGGCTGACAGGACTCTCCGGCTCGCCATCTGAGGGTGCGCAAGTTCCATCAGGAGAACTACTTGTGGGAGCATATGATTGACCCGGGGCATTCATAATGGGTAATGGAGGAGGCATCCCCGGGTGGTAGTAAGGGGCATAATAACCAGGTGGCGGTGGCCCTGGAATAGGGTAAGGAGGAACAGGATGTGCGCCATCGGCCCACGGGGGTGGCCCCCATGGTGGCTGAGCTAAACGTGCGGCAGATGTGGGATGACCGACGGGATAGTTAGGGTCAACGATTACGCCTTGCGTTCGAGGTGGAACGAAAACAACAAATTCTATAGGTACTGTAAGTCTGGTGGTACATGAAAGATCGTGTAGTGATGTCACCTGCGTTGATTCCTTGCTGGCGGTAATACCCTGGAAGGGCTCCTGGGGCTGGGGGCACTGCGTGAGGCGGATGAGCTTTATTCTTGGATCCCGGTGTTCCACTGCGACTCCGAGATGTTTCCCCTACATTCTCACCACCTACAGGTTGTGCTGCTGTCCTGTCTGGTTCGATAATGACGCCATTATGACTTTCATGGGTGTGTTAGAGCTTTTGAAGCAGAACTCACTGCGCGGGGCTCACCGCGATTTTTGGTGACGTCTGAGAGCGTCGGTCTGGCGATAGGGACGTTGGTCAACATGTTTCGATTACACTGAATGTTGGTCAGACTCACCCGTGTGAAGGTGGCCTCACACTGGGGACATGCGCTTGTTCAAGGGTTAGTCCCAACGAATAGGCCACGCGGCTGCGAGACGATCACGTACAATGCTGGTTGCGAATGCAGTTTGGTGGTTCTCTGGTGCCGCTTCAGGTCGGCTTCGCGCGCGAATTCCTTGTTGCACCCATTTATTTTGCAAGGCCATATGCCAGTCTCGGCCTTCTTAAATGATTTCTTCTTTTGAGTTTCTTTCTTCTCTTCAGGCTAACGAATGTACGCATAAATGATGTCAACTGATACGGCAAGACAGGGAAGAGTTCGGTTGTTGCGGGAGCGAGAGCTCACCGTTGGCTTAGGCTGGGTCCTGACCATGAGAAACTGATTTCTGAATAAGACCGGGGCGCGTTTAGATGTGGCTGGCGAGACAGGTTGCTGTGGCGGGCGTGCGGCAAAGCGGTGGCGTGTCCCTTTTACACATCCCGCTACTCCTCTCATTTTCCATCTCCGACTATCGGCAATATCGGCACAATGGGTTTATTTGGTATCGGGTAATTTATTACGTAATTGGTCATGTCACCATCGCGCTCGTCCGTTCCAGTAGACCTTGCACTCTACGATTGAGGCGCTCCGCTTGGGCCTTACGCTCCCAAACTTGGTACGTTGGGGTCTTCTTTTTCGGAACCCATGACTTGGCACTGCCATCACCAGCCTTCGCCGTGGAGAGGTCTACTACACGCGGCGTTGATGAAAATTTGATGACCTCTCTATATAACGCTTTAGTCTCTGTCGTCAATGAACGAACGGAGGGCACTCTGTGACTGGACTCCGCGTCAGACTCGTCCGTATCCGAGAGACCAGACGCGTCCAGCGGTGGCGTCGGGAGTCGAGGGCTGAGCACCGGGAGCGGGGGCAGTTCACCAAGCTCTCGCATTAGGTCATTGCCTTTCAAGTAAGAGTTTTCCATCCGCAAGAAACGAACAGCACCCCTGAAGTTCTCGAGCTGCTACAAGTTGAGTCCACAACATGAACGGACAGAATAGAAACATACCTGTTCTAAGAGATGAGTTGTCTCTAAATTGCCGTCTACGGGCAGGACGATTTGTGACGGTGCGGTGGCCGTCCCGGCAGCTAATAATATAATCAGTTTGTGAGCCTCAAAAAAACTCATTGTTCCCACCTTCTTTTTCGGAGGCATTTGAGGCGGCTTTCAGCTTGCTGTTTTCTTTTGCGAGAACATCAAACTCGGTTTGCAACTGTTCCATGGCTTCCACATAGTATTTTTCTTGCTTCTGCGCTTTCCCTAACAGCGTCTCAAGTTCAGTCACCGCCTCCGCCTGCTTCTTGACGGTTTCCATCCGGCGCTCCATCAACTCTATCTTGACAGAAGACTCTTGGATACTTTGATCTTTGACTTTTAGTGTGCGCACAAGTCCCTGCATCTCCTCATTCAGTTGAGCAACCCTTCGTTCGGCCTCCACGTTGACGGCCATGGCCGTCTTCACCTCCTCGACACGAAATATCCATGGGGCCGTCCCAGTGACTGTATCTAGAATCAGATGAGATTCTCAAGAGGCAAATGTCGTGCACACTTTTTACAATGTTTTCAAGGTCTATGGTTTTGGGGAATAGTGCGTTTGTTTGCGCAGAGAGTTCGGAAATGGCGTCGCCGAGAGCTGTCCATGAGGATCCTGCGTTCTTGCTGATCTTTGCCACCGTTGACGAGGCAATGTCATGGACAAATGATAGCACCTTGCCGAGTTGGAAAGAAGACTTGGACGCGCGCACTTCGTCGATATGGGGCATCGTTTGTTGGGCAAACTGCAAATAATGTCAGTTTTTCAGAGAGGTTGAGGTAGTCTGCGTGCCTGGATTCCAAAGTTAACCATCTCAGAGACTATGTTGCACAGCGCCTCAAGTTGTGGAACAAGATAGGACTTCAATGCCGATGATTCGTGGGCAAGTTCCTCCAACCGTCTCACCAATTTCCTGCAAATATTGATCAGTAACTAACTCTCAATGTTGCGGACTGACATGCCTCGCTGCCACTTTGGCACTCTTGCATTGGTCAAGTGATTTCTGGATCGGCTCCAGGAAGCTCTTCTCAGGGTCCGTACCGCCAAGGTCACAGGTGACATCTAGTATCATCGTCAACATGGCAATGGACACCCAGGAAACAACTCACCTTCGTCATTCAAGATGGCCTCGACGGCAGTCTTGGTCAACCCCATTGAGGATGCATATACATCCAAGTCGTGATCTAACGATAGTACAAGACCGAGTTCCCGCTCGCCAAGGTCGAAGTCAAAGTCTTTGAAGTATGTCTCCGCCAAGTGACTGAATTGTGCCTGAATCCTGTCGCAACCAGTTAAGGAAGCACAACTGCAAGAGGACAGATCAGAAATACTTGTTAATATCACTCGTGCATTCCATTTCTCTGAACTCATTACGTCGCAAAAGGTCGATATGCATATCGATTCGCTTTTCTAACGGCGCAATCTCCTGGAAAAGCCTACCAATGTTTATGAAGGATTCTACATCGCAACGGCGAAGGACGGCTGCGAAACGTTTGCAAAGTGTCGAGAGAACCGCAATTGCACCTCTCATCTGGAGCGTAATCAACGACCACAATCTGATCAGAGACAGGACGAGTACTACCTCGCAGACGCCAACTAGGGTTTCGGAGACTAAGCCATTCAACGATTCAGGTAAGTTGTGCGCTTGGGCGGTGACCACATTTATAAGATCAGTCTTCGAGGCCATGCTCTGGAAAAAGAGGTAGCATTTTGTTGCATCGGTGTCCGTCTCAACATAGATTTGGGGGAGATACGGCTGTGGTGCGTAGTCTACCGTCAAAAACCATGCGCTCGTAAGCATGTTTGATATTACCTGGACAATATTGAGCAATTCCTTGGATACATTCGCCTCAATCCTCCTAAGTTCGTGATCAATGTTCCTCGCCTGGTTCCTGGTAGCCGTCGATTGCAATTTGAGGTTCAACGACAAGATGGCGGCAGTTTGTGAGGCCGCTGCTGCCGACTCGTGTTGCGCATTTTGCGTCTCTGAGCGAAGCATCTCGAGCTCACTACACCAATCAACTTAGTAGAAGCTCCAAACTTCGGAACCCGATATCGCTGACCTTTCTAGTTGTATGACAAGCTCTCGGAACCGAGCGATAGTTCGCTCCATATCTTGACAGACCTCCTCCAGCGATTCGATTCTTTGTTGCCGCTCTGCTAGCTGAACATCCTTCTCGTCTAGACCACGACAATTACTCTGTTGTCACGTTCATCCTACGAATGGAAAAGCACGTACTGATCTCATCCTGCATCGTCTTCTCTGTCTCGACATGATTCTCCTCCAGCTCCTCGCCGAGCTCCTTAAGAGCTTCGAGGTCTTCAATGGTAACCCGCATTTCCTCGATTTTCTGTGCGCCAGCGCATAAGAACAACAGCTTGCTCTCGCCCTCACAATAGTGATTACCTCTCCGAGCATGAGGTTTCTTTCAGTAAGCTGGAAAACCATTTCCTCTGCACCAAGAGCATTATCCAGCTGGATTTTGAGGTCCTCAATCTGCGTATCTGCATTTGCGAGCTTGATAAGGACCGACTCGAGTTGTGCTTGATGAACGTTGGCGAGCAGTACGTGGATAACGTTATGATGCTCCTACCTGACAGGTCCTCGACACTCATTACATCCTTTTCCATCTCGGTAATTCGTCTCCGCTGTTCTTGCTCAGTCTCCTGACTCAGGTCGCGGAGACTGACCAGAAGGTGAGCTTATGGGTCGCGATAGACGATGGAACTTCCCACCGGACTAGAGCCTCCTTCAAGCGAGCATTCTGTTTCTCTAACTGGATATAAGCTAAAGAGCCAGCCATATTGGAGTTGCCTCCTGCTGCTTTATACAAGTCAATTTCACACGTAGATATAGCCACGGCACACTCACATGCACCCTCCTTTATAACCTCTAGTTCAACTTCCAGCACTGCCAACTTCTCCTTTATTTCTTCAAGTTCGACTTCAGCAGCCTCCGAGCGTTCTTCTGCAACCTCCTTGTCTAACATAGCCATCTCTAGTTGCTCTAATGCATCTAAATTTCGTGATTCAGAAAGTTCCGAAAGTTGCCGTGCGTCTGCCAGCTCTCTGCGAGTGTCAATAAGCTCGGTTTGCAACTGCATGAGCTTGGCCTGGAGCTTGGGTCGGAGAGCAACAAAAGTCTCAGCTTCGCTGAGTTTAGTCTCGAGTTCTTGGACATGCCGGGCGTCATCGGCGCGTTTGATCTCTAGAAGACGGACCTTTGCTCGAAGCGCTTGTAGCTCCTCGTCATTCACGCTTACCCTCACATCCGTTGGCTCATTACCCAGGTTAGGAGGCCCTCTCGCCGACTCCCTTGGCTCTGAGTACGTTGTAGGCAGGGGAGAGGATAAGGTGGAAATAGGCATGTTGGTAGGAGCTTGTGCAATACTTGGTAACGAACGATCTTGTGGTTGTTGCGCAGGTGAAGAGGCCTGCCTAAATTGCAACGTCCGGATATGGGGAGTCGGATCGGGAGGGTCATCACGGGAAGGGCCGACTGAACTACCGGGTAGGCTGCTTTCCTGCATGGCTGAGCGCCCGGTTGCCAAACTGCTTTTCTTCAGAGCGCTTTGTTGAGTACTCGGGATCGGACTACGCTTTGTAGGAGAGGGAGGGGCGAGTCTAGCACCACTACGTATACTTAGATTGAGCGCAGGCTTGAGGGGACTCGATGCGCGGGGGGAAGGAGGTGGGATAGAACGAGAAGATGACACACGCGAAAGACTGGTGCTAGGCGCTCTTGAGTGGCCGAGGCTTTGTCGAGCTACTTGCTGAGAGCTTGGCTATGGCTAACTGTCAAAATTATTCATAACAATGAGAAAGAAAGGCGTGAGACTCACGGTGCTCGTTGGTACGAGGTCATGGTCTTGCACGATACGAACCTGACTTGCCTTCACGAAGACACCATAATTCATTTGACAGGAGAAGTAGGTGACGCCCCGGACAGAGCCATCGTTCTTCCCGACAGGTTCAGAAAGTTCGATGCCGACCCATTTACCTGGAGAGAAACTGGTTGAACCACAAAAGCGAACGATACCGCGACCGAGGGATATTTCAACAGTAGTACCAATAGGAATATCAGCGGAGGCTGAAGCCATCCTGTTGAGCCGAACAAGTGAGCTCTAAGAAATGAGACGAGCGTCGTTCGCGTTCTGAGCCTCGGTCATCACTGGCACGTGCATTCATTTCGAAGTGAGTTTCTGATCGGATCGGTCGGACCCTGCTTGCCTGCTGCCTGCAGCGTGCCAGTGCCCTGCAGCTTCCCTCCCAAGCCCCTCTTTGGCTTGCCATAACAGCTCATTCCCGTAATCAAGTCTCAAACGTTACTCTGCAGTACTTGCTCAAGCTTCTGTGCCTGGCCACGCTTATTCGAACCCATCCATGCACACCGCCAGACAGAATGGACACACGAATAGTACGTCATTTGGCTTGCTACTAGTAGATACTTGCTCTTCATGGTTTTACCTTAAATTCAGGTGTCAGTGGCGGTCCCGATCTCCCTTTCAGACGGAGTACCGGCTCGGACACGGACACAGAACGTGGCGGCACCCACTTCTTTACCACACCATCGGAACGTTCATCAGTTCAGACCAACCCAGATAATTGTCGCGCCGGCAGCTCAGAGCTCGACGGAAGAGCGAATGGCTCAATAGCCACTGTCCCTGATCCAGTTCCTATCATTCCTTACTGGTCCGCAAAGCGCCATCTAACCTGCGGAAACCCTACCCCCCCTCCACCTTGGGCGCCCAAAATGTCTCCCTGGAGGTCCTCCCCCGGAAAGCTTAAAACTGCTAATGCTGCCTTAGTCCTATGTCTGAACATAGACGTTGACCCACCAGACATCGTCAAGACAAATCCGTGTGCGGTACTCGAGTGCTGGGTAGATCCACATACTATGCCCTCTCATAAAGCCCTCGAAGTCATCGGAACAAACTTGCAACATCAATTTGAGGGCCTAAGTCCGAAGCTATCTTACAAGCCGATTTTAGACCCTTCCTACGAGGATCTGCGTCGCTTCTGCGCCACCCTAAGGAAGCAAGCTAAGGAAGACACTGTTCTCTTCTACTATAATGGCCATGGTGTTCCTAAACCAACCGCCAGCGGCGAACTATGGTGCTTCAATAGAAATTATACCCAGTACATACCGGTTTCTTTGGCTGAAGTGCAACACTGGCTTGGTACCCCTTGCGTGTACATATGGGATTGCTCGGCAGCCGGAAATCTCTTGTTGAATTTTAACATTTACGCCCAAAGGCGTGATAGTGAGAATGTCAATGCTGGTCGATCAGAGGCTCCTCCGCCCTTTTCTGAGTCGATACAGCTCGCCGCATGCGCCGCAAACGAACAACTGCCATCGTGCCCGGAGCTCCCAGCTGATCTCTTCACCTCGTGCCTCACGTCCCCCATCGATATTGCCTTGCGTTACTTCGTCATGCACAACCAACTCCCAAACAATATCACGGCAGATATGGCCATGCAAGTTCCTGGAGACCTCAAGGACCGGCGCACTCCGCTCGGAGAGCTTAACTGGATATTCACCGCTATCACTGACACCATCGCGTGGACGTCATTCTCAAGAGAACTCTTTACCCGACTCTACCGATCGGACCTCCTTATTGCTTCGCTTTTTAGAAACTTTCTCCTAGCTGAGCGTATCATGAAGAATTATCACTGCACCCCGCATACGTCACCGTCTTTGCCTCCGACAAACACTCATCCATTGTGGGCGGCATGGGATCTCGCTGTAGACTCCTGCTTGCGTCAGCTCCCAGAGTTGCTCAAGCATACAGACACGAGCATGCTCGGCGCGGCCATGGGAAGCGCGTCCATCAGGGCACGACGGCAGGCCCAGGCCCAGGCCGCGGCACCACGACAAGATAAACTGGCCCATGGAGAAAAACCATATACCTACCTTCCTAGCCGTTTCTTTGCAGATCAATTGACAGCATTCGAGGTATGGATTTCTCGCGGTGGCTCTGCGCTGACAAAACGCGGGCCCTTATCATTACCACTCCAAAATTATGATATGCCTGAGGACGAGGATGACCATGCACCAGGAAGCCTGGGATCTGCTATAACCCAGGCCAAGAAGGACCATCATCTGG
This sequence comes from Lactifluus rugatus, assembly GCA_003315895.1. Classification (NCBI taxonomy): domain Eukaryota; kingdom Fungi; phylum Basidiomycota; class Agaricomycetes; order Russulales; family Russulaceae; genus Lactifluus; species Lactifluus rugatus. Next base: position 6,307 of record QFDW01002877.1, on the reverse strand, counting down.
TACCACGAAAGCCGCCGGAGCAGTTGCCTATCGTCCTCCAGGTACTGTTGTCTCAACCCCACCGTCTGAGAGCTCTCGTCCTTCTTTCTCAATTCGTCGATCTTGGTCCGTGGGCAGTTCATCTTGCTCTTGCCATTGGGATCTTCCCATATATCTCCAAGTTACTGCAAGCCGGCGGCCAAGATCTCCGGCCCGTCCTGATTTTTATCTGGTCTCGTATACTTGCTGTGGATCCCTCCTGCCAAGTTGACCTCTATAGTAACGGCGGTTATAAATACTTTGCCAATATCCTTGCTGCACATGATGACCCTCAACATCTTACTATTCCTAATGGTTCAGAACATAAGGCCATGTGCGCGTTTGTATTGGCAGCTATTGCGCGCGATTATCCACACGGTCAGAATGCCTGTTGGCGCGAGAAGGTGTTTCACTCTTGCTTCGAACGCTTAGATGAAGGCGACTTTCTTTTGCGACAATGGTCAGCTCTATGTATTGGGCAAATGTGGGATGGAAATGATGATATCAAGATCTTTGGCGTTGACAACGGCACTCAGGATAAATTCATATCCCTTTTAACCGACGACTCACCAGAGGTCCGTGCGGCGGTACTCTTTGCCCTGGGGACCTTCATGGGTGCATCTGGTTCAGCAACTACTGCGAAGACTGGTGGGGGAGGAACGGGAACTATGCATCATCTAGAGGAACGCATTCACTTTCGAATGGAAGTTGCCGTCGTCACAGGAAGTGCATTAGCCATTAAAGAAGACGCCAGTCCTATGGTACGCAAGGAGCTCCTGGTTCTCATTAGCTGTCTTGTCAAGGAGTGGCGGGGACATTTCGTTGTTTGCGCTTGGGTATACTGGGAGGAAGACAGGAGATGGAGGCTCGGCGCTCATACTGAACCCCGGGACGAAGAAGTGACTAGCCAAGCGATCTCCGAATGGTTAGATGGTTTTGGGGACGAGGAAGTCCGCGAGGAGAATCGGGTCATTTTGTCGTCTTTTTTCACGATCTTTTCCGTACTCCTCGAACTTTCAGTCGATCCATATCACGAAGTCGCGACAAATGCTCAGACGATCGTTGACTATATCATGGCTCTTCTTCTCGAGTCACCGTTCACTCGTCTGGAGTCGAGCACACTCCACCAGCCATCTCCTCCCCAGCGTACGTCTACAGGAGCTCGCTCACGCCGATCCTCCCTTACATCTTCACCAACTTCTTCGACGCGTCCTTCATCACCGAACGTACATCGCCCTGGAGTTCCCCGCGGTGACACCATGACAGGCACTATATCGTCTGGAGTGAGCAGCACTCTCAAGCGTACGTCGTCGTTTGCGAATGCTCTCAAGAACTTGGCCGGAGGTATTGCCTTCCCCTCTGTCGAGGATGGCCGCTCGTCGCCCCATCGCGGTCCACATACTCCCACGTCTCTGGTTCTTTCCCTTGAAAAACCGGGTGTTTCGCGGCCTCCATCTCCGAATCTCAATTTCGCGCAATACGCATCACCATACTCCCGCCCTGCATCACCGCAAGTTCTAACGTCATCAAAAAGTGCTCCGACCTCACCAACAACCTTGGCGCGGTCTCCGACAGACGACCCATCACATCATACGATAGGCTTCCTACCGTCTGATGTGATAGAAGCCCTGACAGAGGAAGATATGGAACGCTTGCGCGCCCGGCGGAGAGCCGCACATAGCACACGGGGACGCAGCGCCGTGCCTCATAGCCCAGCGGACAGCACATTTTCGAGCGACTCGGCTGCGAGCAGTGTTATCCTCGGCTTGGGAACTGGCGCGGGCATCCGCGACATCCTCCCGTTAAAGAGCCGCTTCTTCGATTGGTGCTGCGAGTATTTCAAGGAGCCGCAAATGCGGGTAAGCATGTGGTCAAACTATGCATGTTATGTCTCAAGAACCCACTTTCCGATTGTTTGTCTAGCAAGCAGAAGCCGACGAGCCGGGAAGCTTAGAGTACAATTATCAAGCATGGCGCCAACAACGCAACGAGCAAGTGATTTCTGAGACCCAGAACCAAGCAGAGATCGCTTGTTTGTCTTCCCCTTTAGCTTTGCTACTAGCCGCTGAGATTATTGTAGCGAACCGCCCTTGGGACAAGGCAGTGACTACCCTGCATATTCAAGGCATCCCACTGTCAATGGCGTTTCACGCATATGACTCACACGTAGCTATCGCAAATGAAGCTGACATGATCAGGTTCGTATTGTAGACTTGAGTGTTGGTTTGTAGATGGTGATCCAACGGATGGTAGTGTGTGGGATTGGTCGCGACGTCGTCAGCTGTCGAGTTTCTGTAACGGCAATTCTAAGAAAGCGACAATCACCGCACTTTATATCATCAACCAAGATGTTGGTGGCATGCTACTTGCGGGTTCTGGTAACGTGTTGCTTCCTTGGTTCTTTCTGTCGTTTGATCAACGTCATTCTTAGCCGACGGCATGATTCGACTCTATCGTAATTATGATCCTGCAACGAGTTCCGCTGATGTTCAGATGGTCAGCGCGTTCCGCGGACTTGGTGAAATCGTAAGCATGCGCCGCGGAAGCGGTGTGGTAGTGGACTGGAAACAAGCAGGAGGAGTCCTACTCGTCGGGGGCGATTCGCGAATCATCAGAGTGTGGGATGCCCATACGGAGGCCCAGTTACTCGTACGTAGATGCTCATCTTTACCCGTTATACGAAACGTCAACGCGTCTTTAGGATCTAGAAACCAACTCTGATAGTCCAGTCACCGCGATTGCCTCTGAGCGAGGCCCTTCTTCCGTTTTGCTTGCCAGTTTTGCCGATGGCGTTATCAAACTATTCGATCGACGGTTAGCAGAGGAGGATGCTGTGGTGCGGTCTTTTAACGAGCACGTCAACTGGGTCCAGAATGTCCATTGGCATCCTCACATTGGGAATCAGTTCTTGTCGGCTAGGCACGTGTCGGCCCTTGGAGTATTTGTGCGATATCTGAATTGCCCCTTTAGTATGAGTGGCGAAGTCAAGCTATGGGACATGCGTGGCCCCGACCGAGCTGTGTCCCAGCAGACATGGGATGTTTTCCCTGCAGGACTTTCTGCCTTCGATGTTCACGCACAATGTGGAGTGTTTGCCGGGTACGAACCCTCGTAGGTTTATCTCTGTACAATACTTACTTGGTTATCCCCCAGGCTTTCTGCACTGTCGCCTTCGAACAGTCGGACTCAGCGCGCTGTTGTCCATTCAATATCGCACTCTACGATTCTTTCCACCGTGAGTATGGGCACGGGCCTGACAGCGTCTCCGACGCGTGGATTCCCCTCTCAATATATTCCACGGTCGAGCTCCATCATTTTCCACCCAACCGAAATGTTGTATGGCGTTGGTAGCCTTGACGGGACAGGTACGTACTCAAAATACTCAGCTACAGCAAGTTATTTAAGGAGGATATCACAGTTCGCATCTATGGCTCCAACCTGATGTGAGGATATACGATGTGGACCTGTGGTAAATTTTGGTCGCGGAGTCGTACCGCGTGAGACATGATATGTAGTATCTTTGCTATCTGTTATGAATTCTCTCATGAAAGAGTATATAAACTACTATTGACATACCCATTAATTTATATTTGTTGATTCTCTGGTAACTCGGGTCGATTGATATGACGCCCTGATCTGATCCATTCTCGTACCTTTACGTAGTGGGCGCGCGCATTGACGCAGGGGTCACCTTAACGGAGTTTTTTCCTCGGTTATCAGGAAGACGCTATAACCCTACCGATTCCGCATTCAAGGCCATCCCTATGCCTCCACCTGCAGAGAGTGATCCCTCCAAACGTGGTCCCAACGATAATGAGGACATGGAGGGCGAAGAAAGCGATGACTATGAAGTGGAGGTGGTGGTATTCGTGGTACTTTTGCTATAGGTCACTGAAGGCGCCTCATAGGACGACGAAGAAGAATACGATGAAGACGATGACGGCGAGGAGGAAGACGAGGAAGTAGAACCGAATGGAGTGGGCACCCGTCCTTTGCCTTCTGATTTCCTGTAGTACTGAAGGACGGCGGCTCCCAGCAACCATCTAACTCTAACCTTACAGCGCTACTGCTCGGCGGCGAAGCCGCAGCCAAGGTGGGTGTTTGGCTCCCGTCCTGATTGACCATATCGAATGCTGAATGGAAAGGAAAAGAACGTCGAGGAGGAAGAGGACGAGGAATATGAGGGCGAGGGAGGAACGAGCTTGACTGCGGTGAGTCCTGTGAAGCGTAGTCGAGACAGTGAGGAGGATGAGGATGAGGATGAGGATGAGGGCCAGGACACGAAGAAGCTCAAGACGTAGAATGACAAACTACAAGCGAAATATCGCTGCCTGGAGTACTATCCATTTATTCACAGGCCTGCGACGGGACAATCGTTGTTGTTGTTAACGTGTTGTATAGTATCCGATCGATTGGTGAAGATTAACATAACATTAGGCCTCGCGACACAGGCATCGAGAGGCAGCTGTGATCTGCCAACTGGCAACTACGCTCTAGTAACACAACCACTGGCAGGTCGGATATAAATACATTCACGAGAATCATGAGAACTTGTCCTGCACGTCATGCCATCATGCACTATTTCTTAAATTAGATACAGTCTATTTTATCAACGAAATGATAAACTCACCGTATCGTTTTCATTAACCTACTTGTGCATGTGAGGCCCTACGGGACAACTGGTTCTTCCTTCCAGTCACCCCCATCGCGTGTAAAGAATGTCCGGCGATTCGGTTTGATGGCCATCTGTACCCAATCGACCTTGAACGGCTCGATGACGATGAGGGCATAGTTACTGAAGGCAACTTTAGTTAACTCTCTCTCTTTCTCTGTCTTTGCTTCACTCGGCTTGGGAACTCTGACAGGCCAATCATTCATTTCTTCATACCCGCCTTTCAGAGGTGCGCCAGGGGCCGGTCTGCAAAAAGTAGCACGCATTCGTTCATTCAGGGCGTCAAAGAGCTCGCGTCGCTTCGCCTCCCAATCGATGTCAGAGGCGTCTACAGCCCCGAAAGTAGCACGATTCGGAGAAGAAGCAGCGATGGGACGCTCAGGTGCGGCAAAGATACGAGCAAGCCCAGAGATTCGGAATTGATCCGAGGTAGCGTTGATCCACCAAGCGAGTTCAACGGTGTTCTTGTGAGCTATCTGCTGAACTTTGGGAGAGCGAATGTCGGTAGACGTGACCAAAATGGGAAGTCCGGGGCAAGAAGGCGACACTATGAAGGCACGATGAATGTGCGAGCGAACGTGAGGCTTGCCAGCTTCATCAATAGTGGCAAGTTGAAATACTATAGTACGTCAGGCGAGCTCAGGCTAGTTATATTAACCAATAGAGAAGCTCACGGCTTGAATCTGAATTCTGGGTAACAGCTTCTTCGAGAGCATTATACCAACGAGGAGTAGACATAGTGCAGACTTAAGCTTGCTGATATCAGCTACGTATTTGATGGTGTTGGAATACCCATGCTCAGTAGTATGGCATATATTTGGACATGGGAGACTCAATTATCCTGATATCCTCATTACCACTGGCAACCTATCATGCAACTCAAACTTGCCGCCTGGATCGTGTCGAGGGTAACACATCAACATTGACAGACTTTCCTATCATGTCTGATAAGTATTAGATATAGTATTGTCAAAGAAAATCTTACACCTTCTGCTAAGAGCCATATGGGTTTGCGGCGGTGACAAACTCGGCTTCGCCAACATTCAGGAGCTCTTGGATCCGGCGTGCTCTTTCGCTCTCCTGGAATGCCTCAAATTCATCACGCGTTCCATTCCTGTCAATTCTTCTGTTGGCAACTACCAAAAAAATGGGCCCTCCATGGTAGTCACAAGCCAGTAGGCAAGTTTGTGTGATGCCTTAGCTATGGAGCCAGCGATTAACGAAAACGTGGCGTTGTCAGGTCGGGGGTCAATTCTGCGAGGGCGAGGGCGGCACCACTCAAGGACTTGGTCACGTATCGATTTGTAGCCACCAACAAGATCCACCGTCTGAGCGTAAAATGTTGTTAGCATAAATCAATTGCAGTGGGGTTAGGCGGGGGATAGAGACCGAGTTGGAGAAGGTTGAGAACACGTTGCAGTGACGGTAGTGGATGCAATGGTGTCGCAGCTCCATCGGACCGCCGATCCTCCTCGTACAACCCAATCTCAGGACAGTGTGAGGGTTATCCCGCATGTCGTCGACCTCAGTGTATTGGGCAATAGGGAATGCGTATATATTTGAACATGGGAGACTCGATTATCATCTAGTAATCGTATCACACCGGCAAGCTATCAT
>QFDW01002853.1:0-13301 GCA_003315895.1 Lactifluus rugatus | reverse complement strand
TCTATCTCTGCCTTTGGTTTCACTTACAAATAATAACCCGCGGCCTCGGTGAGAGGTTCATAGCCCCATCCAAGCCATCGTACGTAACGGTTTCAAGTTCAAGTCTAAAAGTTGCAGTGCAAGTCGTGGCCTTGGGATGTCGTCATTTTGCGATTGCCGCGATATACAATATGATACTGTAAGGTCAGTGTGACCTCTGTCCTCAAAATCATGCCTTTTTCGCCTCTATCACTCGCTCCGTTTCACACCTTATCTCAATCTTGTTACCTTCGGTGCTCCCATAATGATCCTAAATTACCCGCGCACCAAGAAGTTGTGCCCTCTGCGCGCCTTGTAATACAAGTCACCTCTGCCACTTCTGTCTTGTCTTTACGCCTCGGGCTTCAGGCTCGGTGTGGTGTTGCGCTGATGCCCTTCCCTCCTTTGTTCAATAGCTACAGGTTTCAAGGATCTCCGAATTGTGCAGCAGCAAAGGAGCAGTGAAGTACCGCCATTGCTCTCTCTTTCCCCTACTCTCTCTTCGCGAGCTCGCTCGCGCGCCTCACGGAGTGCGTACGGTGATAGAGAATAAAAGAATGCCCGAGCGTCACTTCCCTCCTCCAGGCTCGCCACATGTTCTTCCACGTGATTACTTCTGGCCTGAGCTTATACAAGCACCCATAACAAATCCGCATACCCTTGTCTCAATCTTGCTAGCTCCTTTCCCCACGGCCTCTTGCTTCTATTGCCAGCCGTAAATCTCTGAGCCATGTCTGAGAAGCGCCTTGGGACCTTCAGCCAATTGTTTCCTCCTAAGCCAACCTGGACTGCGGCGGATGTTCCAGACCAGTCAGGGAAGACTGTCATAGTTACTGGAGGTAATAGCGGCATAGGTAAAGAGACTGCACGAGTGAGCCTTCCTTTGCTCACCTTGTCACCGCTTCCACTGATTAGGAGCGTTCACAGGTATTGCTATCAAAGGGTGCCAAAGTATATATCGCCACGCGCTCCGAGGAGAAGTCCCAAAAGGCGATCGAAGACCTCAAGAAGGAAACAGGGAAGGACTCTATATACTTCATCAAGCTCGACCTAGCGGACCTCACCTCAGTTAAGACCGCTGCAGAAGAATTCATTGGCAAAGAGTCCGAGCTTCATACATTGTACAATAACGGGTATGCCTGTATGTTTCTCCTCTCCGGGAACACTCGGGTGACCTTGGCTTTAGTGGCGTCATGTACACGCCGATTGATCAGGTGACAAGACAGGGCTTTGATATGCAATTCGGAACCAACGTTTTAGGTATTTTATGCAATGAAGTAACTTAACATAACGTCATCACATGCCGCTCTTCCAGGCCACTTCTATCTCGCCCAATTACTTCTTCCCGTTCTCACGGCAGCTGCCCGCAAGTCTCCTGGAACTGTGAGAGTCGTCAATGTGAGCTCTATAGGCCACAACATGGGAGCCCCAGAGGGTATCCGATGGTCAACGCTTGCCCTGGGAAATGATTCGCTTCAGGCACGCAAGGAGCTTGGGACGAACAAATTATATGGCCAGAGTAAGATGGTAAAGATTGTGTCTTCTTTTCCGACAACGTCTCTTTCTGATCCACCTCGTATAGGGAAATATCCTGTTCTCGAATGAACTTGCTCAGCGATATGGTGACGAAGGCATCGTCTCTATCTCCTTACACCCAGGAAACATCAATACGGATCTCTCGCGTTACGCAAGTTCACTGGTACAGATTATCGGGCGGCTGGTGACATATTCTGTTTCATACGGCGCAATCTCTTCTTTGTACGCCGGCACTTCCCCCGATGCAGGCAAGCTTAATGGCAAGGTTGGTAATATTCGTGACTCAAATTGCCTATGGCATGGTCGTCTTACAAATAATTTCAGTATCTGACAACCTGGGCACGGCTCACGCTTCCGAATAAGAAGGCGCTTGATCCCGACTTGCAGAAGAAGTTGTGGGAGTGGTGTGAAGAGCAAGTCAAAGATATTTAGGCCACCATCTGACCCCTACCTATCGTGTTCTGAACACTTGTTTTTTTGTTCATCTCACCTTTACTTCTTGCATGCTACTATCTCTTTCCTTGTCGTGTAAGGTATGCTCTGCGAGTCTGCGTAGTACACGATCGTGTCACGTGGAAGCTCTTGTCAAAAACACCTAAATCAATCTGACATGAAAATATAATGGAAGAATGGGCGCACGACGAACAATCCATCAGATCTGCAGAAAATCAAGGACGCCAGATGGGCACCAAGTACGTGCAGTGTGTGAACATTCTTGGGCTACTCGGACTGCTATCACGGGTTGCAGAGTTGGGTCCGAGTTGGCCGAGCTATTTGTCTGTATTTGCCAGTACAGCAGCGCAGAACGCCCAGCGGTGAACCAGCAATTGCTTAACCACTTAACTTTCGAACGTGCTTGCAGCTGCTGGGGGCTATGATAGCAATACGAAATGTCAAAACATGAGATATACATCTACACTTCCAAATTTCACATTCCATCTTATGCCAGTTACGACGCTGCGGACTGTGATGGTGGAACATTGTCCAAACTCAGATGGTTGCCATAGGGGGTAGACAAACCTCTGGTAGGAGTCATCGTTTAAAGGTTGTTCACATTCTGTTCGTTATCCTGGTTTTTGAACCTCCTCTCTGTAAGCCTCCAGTCATCGTCCAATCCACGCTCACTAAATCAACTTCACTAAATGCCGTGTGACCGTGGAGGCTGTCCTCTGATTAAGCTCAGTCAACGTGGAGAGGGCACATCTATTGGATCATATTTTCCCATCACCGTTCCTGTCTAGTTCCCATCTCCATCATCAGCTGTGAAACTCTGAGCCATGTCTGAGAAGCGCATTGGGGTCTTGAGCCAACTATTACCTCCCAAGCCAACCTGGACTGCACTAGATGTTCCCGATCAGACCGGGAAGACTGTTATCGTCACTGGAGGTAATAGTGGCATAGGTAAAGAGACAGTACGAGTGAGCCTTCCTTTTCCCACCCCTTCATGGCCTCCCATCAATCAAGAGCGTTATAGGTGTTGTTATCAAAGGGTGCCAAAGTATATATTGCTACTCGCTTCTCCGAAAAGTCACAAGAAGCGATCGAAGACATCAAGAAGAAGACAGGGAAGGAATCTATATTCTTTCTCAAGCTCGACCTAGCAGACCTTGTCTCCGTCAAGGCTGCTGCTGAAGAATTCATTGCCAAGGAGTCCGAGCTTCACACTTTATACAATAATGCGTATGTCTTGTGTGCCTTTTCGCCGCAAAGCATGCCCTCAACCCAATGCAGTGGTGTGTACTCGCCAATTAATCTGGTGACGACGCAAGGTTTCGATATGCAATTTGGAACCAACGTTTTAGGTACAAAGCAAGGTTCAGCACAGACCAATTGAACATTACCTCATGTGTCTGCAGGCCATTTCTATTTCACAAAGTTACTCCTTCCCGTTCTCACAGCAACTGCCCACAAGTCATCTCCCGGGACTGTAAGAGTCGTCAACGTAAGCTCTATCGGCCACCACATGGGAGTGCGAGAGACCATCCGATGGTCCACGCTCACTCCTGGAGATGGGTCGCCTCAGCCAAACAAGAAACTCAGCATGTTTACGTTATACTGCCAAAGTAAGATGGTAAAGATCGTGTCCTATTTCTGTTACCACCCCTTTTTAACGCCCTCTGCTACAGGGAAACATTCTATTTTCAAATGAACTTGCTCGACGATACGGTGGTGAAGGCATCGTGTCTATCTCATTACACCCAGGAAACATCCAAACGGATATCACGCGTACCGCGGGTTCCGTGTCACAGCTCCTTGGGAGGCTAGTGACATATTCTGCTTCATACGGTGCAATCACTTCTTTGTACGCCGGTACTGCCCCTGCTGCGGGCGAACTTAATGGCAAGGTTGGTAGCATTTATGTCCTCACTCTACCTACGGGGCCGACTTACAAGTTATACAACGATCACAGTATCTGACAGTATGGGCACGGCGCACGCTTCCCGATAAGCATGCGCTTAATCCAGATCTGGAGAAGAAGTTGTGGGAGTGGTGTGAAGAGCAGGTCAAAGATATTTAGGCATAGCACTGTACTGTATCACGTGATTGGTTCTTGCGACGCTTCCGTCACGCTTTCCCCCGGACCTCCGCCTACGCTTCTGCGACCCATACTGCAATTTAGCTACAGATGTCTCATGATCAATGTACGCTCTGAATATATGTGTCTTCTCATGCCATTAATCACCTGTCAATTTCAGCCAAGTCTCATTATGCCGCGGCTTCTCGCGTTCCCCTCATACAATCTCCAAGCCTACGTGTGCCTAGACCTGTAAGTAAAAATGCGAAAACTAAACTGCTCATAAGCGAAACAAGCAAGGTGTCCTCACTCTCCATCTGCCGTCAGGTAGATCTTCCCCCGGACATCCACCCTCTCCCAGAAAGCGTAAACGCATACGTAAGTCAATCCAACTCTTCCGCGCGTGCTGCTCTGATCGTCCCCCTCCTTCCCGCACTTCCCTTGTCTGACTTGATCACTCCCATATGCTTTATCCGACGCTCAACCCAACCAGTTCGTCTACCCCTTCACCGTCGAGTCCCATGTCCTCACTGAAGGGTCCAACCGCCGAGCTGCGATCGCAGCCCACGCCGCGCGCTGCGAAGCGTACCTTCGCGCACGCGAGGACGAGAAGCAGCGCCGGAAACGCGAGGCGCTCCGCAGGATCGCACCTGGATTCGAGCCGTGCAGTGCGCCGCTGATACCTGTGAAGACTGGCCTGGCGCTCGATCAGCTGCAGGGACTGGGGAGACAACAGGTCGAAAGTGACGTCGGCGATGGTGGTACTGGGGGTGGGCAGGCTCATCATCCCCCAAGGGACGTCATGGATGATCTTGTGGAGAGACTCGCCGCGTTCAAAGGGTCTTGGTAGTCCAATACACGAAGGTATCATCAATCTACGTACAAATGAGTGCTAATATAATAGTTTTGGAGGTGCCCATAGTGCCTCAGTAGTTACCCATGGCATTTCCCTGGTGAAGAGCGTGCTGCTTTAGAGGTGCCAATCGTAACTATCACATCTTAAACAACACATCGCATCCTGCACCCCGATTCCTCTTCCTTGTCACTCTCGTCCTAACAACTAGAACTACCTTCTCCAGCAACGAATGGTTGTGGAGTCCTGGAGATGATAGAAAGTCGATGTTGCGCTCAAAGGTGCGTTGTAGTATTGTACGTCAGCGTTGCCGCTGACCTTGTTTTCGCCTGTCTCTCTCACAGCCTTTGCCATAATCTTCGGAGCTCTCTCAAGGCTTCACATCACCAGCCATACCTCTTGCCTCGTCGCGCGCGCCACAATGTCACCTCGGCAGCGATGCGTTAGTGTCTTGGGTTCAGTGCCGTCCGCTGTGATCGCCTTTGTCTCTGCTTCGTGCCATGCGTCTCTTGGTTTCCTATTTGGTTCTAGATCGCCTTGCGTTTGTCTTTCGTACTCTCGGTGTGGTAATCCTTTCATCTCATGCTTCCTCCTGTCACCCAATCATGTACTCGTGCTGCGCCTCGCACCTGTGGGTGGTTGCCTGCTAGCTTGTTCTATCATAGATGGTGGAGCTCATCCACATCTCCCCTGGCCTGCGCCGGTTCCACACCACCATCGCAGGGGCCGTGTCTCTTGTTCCTCCCTTCTCAATCAAGCAGCTTCGCAACTCCGTCGTGCTTGCGCCATACCGGCCATATCTGCTCAAACTCAAGGAGCCCACGTGGGCATACTAGTCCGGCGACATCCTCAGCAAGGCAGCGTGTCCTCACTTCCTTCACATGCGCGCTGTTCCTAGTTTCCAACCATGACAGTTCGCATGTCTTTACACATCCTAATCGTGATATAGTCTTATATCTCTGGATTCTAAGATACAATAATTGCCATTCATGCTGTGAACATGGCCGGGAAAGGCGTGCTGAAATACCATATTAAGTAAGCATATCCAAATTAGCCGTGGCCTGTGGCTTAACTGGTTGTGAAACCGAGACAATTTGCGACTTGGACAGAATTGGTGTATGTGATGACAGCATCCACCGCCCAATGTCAGGACACTCCAGCCGCTGAACGTTGAACCCTCGGGCTGAGCGCATCGATAACCCCCTCCGGATCGGACGAGATCTGGCAGTGTTTAAATCGCGCTTCCGTCGCGGGGCCGCCATACCAACACCGTTCTCATATATTTCAATTCTCTGCTATCTTCTTTCATGACCAAGAGCTAAAGAGCACGAATGCAATAGGCCTCTGCCTAAATCAATAACCACCCTTGAGACAACATGAACTTCTCCAAACGTAACAGTGGAGTCATGATGTCCTGAAAGCTCTGGCATCCTCTTTAGCATGCTTGCAAGATACTGTATGCAGTCCTCACCTATCACTCATGGTATCCATCAAGTAGAACACGATGATGTATTATGTACGTGTCCTATGAATCTCCTGTCTTTCAGACAGTACCTCGAACGTTCCATTGCCTTTGCACAGGTCAGGCTAAGCTCCGCCCCACATGAACACCCGAAATGCATCCAGGTGGACTTCACAACATCATATTGGGGATGCTACGGGCATGCGATCTCGATAGACCTGAGTCCACAATCCTGCATTGTGAGCTTTGCAGCAGCCTCAGCCTCAGATTATGCCCTATGGACATTGTGGGGCATGCGGTAATATTGGAGTTATCTCTACCATGCACCCGTGGCTCGTTGAGGATTACCTAACTAGTAGCATCCTGCGTAACTTCTTTGAACACAAACACAACGAAGACAAGTAACTTTCCGGACTGTATCCGACAGCACGTGTATGGCGAGGCTAGAGGTCCATCATGATAGTGATACTACTTACGGGATTTGGAACCACGGAGCTAGAAGCCTAGAAGTGAGGCCCCGGCTCCGCCAATCCTAATAACAAACTTGAATTCGATGCATGTCATGTGAATGACGGGCTATCATTGTCGCCGTCTTTGTATTAATTCGGCGTTTAATTGCTGCTGTAGACCTGTGTAGACCGTCCCAGGACGATCGAGAACCCAACGTTCGCGCTTCCGTAAATAAGAATTACATAATATTATTACTATTTCTGGGTGCCCTCGTGCCTTGGATTTGAAAATCCGCTTCCATTGCTGTCAGCCAAGCCGTCAGCCCTGATACGTGCCGCTGCTCTGGTCTTTGACCTAAATGGGAAGCGACCAGCTTTTGGTCACCAACCCTGGTGTAAATCTATGCATTCAAACCTGGTGGAAGGGGCAAACGATGCTCGTTCAGCAGGGACCGTTTGCATGTCGTGTTTTGCGATCGTCAGGTCAGCGAATTAATGAGTGTCTATCATGATTCATCATCACCATCACATCATATCTTCAGCCGGGGGCTATTACTTCGTAAGGAAAAGGAAATCTTGTCCTAGCCGCCGTGAAACAAACAAAAGGGCGTAATGAATTTCCCAGCCCTCTCGCCCTTCCGTTCCCTCTTCCCTCTGGCACCTGTCACCACTAACACTAATTGTTGTGGAGGGCTAAGCAATGAGTGAGAAGCGGATTGGCATCCTCCGACAACTCGTTCCCCTCGAGCCGACCTGGAACATATCCAGTGTTCCAGATCACACTGATAAGGTCGTTATAGTCACAGGCGGCCACCAAGGCATCGGGAGGCAGACGGTGAAAGTGAATCTTCCTTCACACGTGCTAATGTGGCCTTTATACTCATCAAAAGCAATCATAGGTGTTACTCTCAAAGGGCGCCAAAGTGTATATTGCCACTAGTTCAGATGAGACGATAGAAAACACGATCGTGGAGCTCAAGGAGGAGACGGGAAAGGAATCCGTTTTCTTTCTCCACCTTGATCTCTCGGACCTTGCTTCTATCAAGACTGCTGTTGAAGAATTTAGGGGCAAGGAGACGGAGCTTCATACGCTGTACAACAACGAGTAAGCATCTTGTGTTTTCTTTCCACAAATGCGTGCGCATCTAACATGATGCAGAAGCGTGATGTACACTGCCATCGAGAAGGTCACAGTTCAAGGCCGGGACCTGCAGTTTGGTGCCAACGTTTTAGGTATGAAGCGAGGTGACCACAAACGACATCAAGTCTCCTGATATGTGTCTGCAGGCCACTTCTATCTCACCAAGCTACTCCTTCCCGTTCTGACAGAGACCGCAAAGAAGGCCCCGCCTAAGACTGTGCGAGTCGTCAATGTGAGCTCTATCAGTCACTATCTGGGTGCGGCGGAGGGTATCCGATGGACTACGCTCGATTCCGGAGATCGTTCGACGGAGGCGCGCAGGAAGCTTGGCATAGTCAGGTTATTCGGTCAGAGCAAGCTGGTAAAGTCCACATCTCGAGATATCACCCCCTTTCTAATGCATCATAAGGGCAATATCCTCTTTTCTAACGAGCTTGCTCGGCGCTACCGAGATCAAGGCATTGTATCCATATCACTCAACCCAGGAATGGATCTCTCGCGTCATGCAGGCTCATGTTTACACCAGATTGGCCAGCTAGCGAAATATGCCTTGTACTACGTCATCTCCTGCGGAGACGTTAGTTTTCTCTCGGAAGAGAGTCGTACCTTGGTCACTCACATAGAAGATGGTCCTTCAACTCGCTTGGAAAACGCCGGGGAAGCTATTGGTTCCCTTATCAATACCTCTTCTTGTAACGGTGCAATCACGTCTTTGTTTGCCGGAACTGCCCCTCAGGCAGGTGACCTTAGTGGGAAGGTAAGCCTTCCTGCTCTCCGGATTGTCCATGCCTCGCCGACTTACGTGTAAACAACCACAGTATCTTACCGCCTGGGCGCGCCGCACGCTTCCGAGTAAGAAGGCGAATAATCCCGAACTTGAGAAGAAGCTGTGGGATTGGTGTGAAGAGCAGGTCAAGGATATCAACGACACCAAGGAAACCAAGGAAACCAAAGATGTTGAGGAAACCAAGGATACTACGGAAACCAATGATGTTAAGGAATCCAAAGAGGCTATGGGGTCCAAGGATGTCAAGGAATCCAAAGATGCTACGGAATCCAAGGACGTTAAGGAATCCAAAGAGGCTACGGAATCCAAGGACGTTAAGGAATCCAAAGAGGCTACGGGGCCCAAGGATGACAAGGAATCCAAGGACGCTACGGAATCCAAGGATGCCACGGAGCTCAAGGATGCTAACGCCTAACCCCCCCAACTAGGGATACACCATATTCTCGATCATCTGCTATCTGCATGTCTCTCCCTTGTGTGTTGTACTACGTACTCAGTTTTCCGCAGCGTCGCCTGGAAGATACTTGATATACCCTTGATATACCTGTAATTTCCCCATGACTTGATTAGCATGTAACTATTATTCCTTCTACCGTGAAGATTCGGCGTAAGAGCAATGATCAGTTACGCGCACAGCCGCTCTCACAGTGAAAGTATGCCCCTATCCCCGAATCTCTATAGACAACATTTCGACAAAAGGCCCCAAAATGCCAAGTGGTCATATTTTGCCGGAAAGTGACTCGAATATTATTACCGTCGGTGACGAAATGTCAAATTTTACGATTGCCAACCAACTGTTCCACAGAGCTTGGAGGCCTCGAGGGTGATCATCTGGTAAAACGCCATGCTGTATCATCAATGCACATAAAGCCCACACGCCGTGGGCACGCGCATGGGCCTCAAGGCCCTTCTAATTGAATGTTATATTCGTACAATAGGAAAAATTGTACACATCCCCCTTTCTCAAGGTGCACATCCTCGCGCGATGATCGCGGCCCCACGCCTCCTTCATGTGGTGTGGCGGCTAACCTTCGCGTGCGTGCCGCGTGGCCAGAAGCAGTCGTCGGACGTCGGATATTGACACTCACAGCCTTCATTTCAGTTTCAATTATTTTGATCTGTCACATGGCCAGCGACGCTGTAATACAGTACTTGACGAATCAGTCAAATCACAGTTTTTTGAATAGCAATTCAATTATATTTGATATTAGAAATAGTCTAGGTTTCTTTAATCGCATTCAAACTATCCATACACATTTAATTGTAACTTGCGCCGTAAAATGCCCATAATGAATACAGGGGCGAACTACATAGACAACTTTGGCTTCAATTAGCTTGCTACATAATTTCCGAGCGACAGAGGGGACAACTTGGCGAATGACTTGTTTTGAACCACTGACGCAACTTCTGAGCCGAGTCTCCAACTGAGCAGTGATAACACGTACCTTGTACAAACATGAAGCATGGAACCGATTTTTACACGTTTTGCATGGTTTTTGGGGGAGAGAGCCATCAGTGAGACTGATAATGCTGAGTGGGTGATAAGTCCCTCGCCCTGCCAGTGCGATAACAAGAGAAGAACAGCACGTACGAGTAGCAAATCGCACAGTCCGTCTGACCCTCAAAGTGTAACGTCACGTTCTTCTTGAAAAGACTGATCGCATCGACAATGCGTCCGTTCTGACGGATATTTAGTGATGACCAATGGTACATGTTCGGATATACACATACTTGAGACCAAACGATTTGCTGCACACCCAGAAGCCAGCCTCGCCAGCGACTCTCCGGAACGCCGAATCTTTTAGAATCCTTCACTGTGATTCGTTGCAACGGCCAGTCATTTGGGATCTTCAACGTCAGTTCTAGCTGATGCTCATCAACGATGTAGGCTGCAGTGACTTCGTTGACAGCGCTGGCAACTTTCACTGTAAGGTTTTCAGCGTTGAGCTCTTCGAGGCCCTCTGGACTTTTCATATAGGTCAGCTCAGTGTCGATGATGACGGGGGAGAAGTGCGTCGCCGTATAGTTTGTCACTGCTGTGAAGAGGTTCTTGTCCTTGCAATCGACTAGCCACGAACGCACGAGAGAAGATAATGTAAGGAGAGTTCGATAATAGACGTGAGCAGCGAAAAGCCGGATGCTCAGAGGGTGTTCAGAGTCGTACACTGATAAACTTATGAGTTTGATCTTGGTACAATGTCCCGGCATCTTACATTCAACGTAAAATTGGTCTATGGACCACACATCCAACTTGACTGCCTTGCCAACACTTCCGTAGAGTTGGAGTAAATTAAGAACCAGAGGAATAAGATGAGTGGTGACTAATCCAAGCTCTTGTAGATGTTCCGAATACCCTGATTTGACCTTCATGGACTACAACAAAGGCTCTGAATATTGACACAGGGATGTAAGGGAACTCACAGCATTTGTATACAGATCCAGGACAATCATCCAAACAAGCAGTGAGCCGAACGTTTTCTGTGGCGAAACAAGTCGGGGATGAGTGAAAAGAAAAAAACAACTTCGCCCATATTGAGACATACCGAGCTTGGATCTTCTTCGATATCGATGATATCAAACGAATGTCGAAGCAACGATACCAGTTCCAAAGGCAGTAGGGGCTTGACAATAGACTCCGTATCTACCCCAGTTTCGATCACAAGGTACTCGGTACGCTTGTGTGCAGCCTTCCGCAATAGTTCATAGGCCACCTTCTGAACATTCGTAGAAGGGTCAAAAAGGAGATGTGACATCTGTACAGGATCAGATCAGATGGAAATAACCAGGACGAAGGCTGTCAGAACTATTGAACGTACTCACCTTCGATAAAGTGGTGTGATCCATCAATGAAGGGGGTAGGTCCTGTAGGATAGATAGGACTGTTTCGCGGCATACGGCTCGAGGCATCGAGGCAGGCACAGACACTGTATTGGGGTGTGAAATGAGATTCACGAGGACAGATACGCATATACTTGGCTCTGATGCAACAATATCCCTTAAGAAAGTGAGAACTGTTGTCTCGCGTTGCTTCCATTCGGCACGGAGCGCCTTGCTATAGAGGACTTGTTCTTGTATCACTTGAACAAGCCGGACAGTCCTCCACAGGACAGTGAGTGTCGCATCGTCCTCAAACGAGGCATTCTGCACAACATGCAATGAGGAATATTCGGAAGCGAAGACTTTTACTCAACTGACCTCGAGATTATTTTCAACCAAGTCAAAAATAAAATCCCAGTGTGACCCAGAGACGTTTTGCAAAATCGGTACGAGGTGGAAGAATATGTTCGTGATCTCGCTCTCGACGTCTTCGTCAATATCCTCATCTGACACGACCCACCCTTGGCATGCTTTTACAAAATTGACGGCACGGGGCTGTGGCAGGAACACCACGTCCGAGTCAGGATCTGGCGCTGTGGCGGCGAGGCGACGTAACAGAAGCAGGCCGTCCGAGTTGGCTTTGTTTGCAGGGACGCCTAGAATTCCTGCTGCCAGCTCATTTCGGTATCGATCAAGACGAGGAGGCTCGGAGCCAGATTTCGTAATGCAAAGCAGGATTGCAATGGAGGTCTCCGGAGCTTAGGGGATCATAGTAGTCAAGGTACCTTCTCGATAGCTGGTAGGATAGACGTACAATTCCTTTCCAACCTGCGGGCTAGCAGCAGCCATTGGTCAGTTTCTTCCCTCGAGGCGTCACGCAACACGTGCTGCAGTACAGTATAGAGTATTCGCGTCTGCAGGCTGTCATCTTCGTCTTGCCCGTGCCCGATCAAATCAACGACAAAGGTCGCCAGGTCATCCAACGAGCTGCGCTTTCCACTTAGTAAGGATGTGACGGCATTAACGTGCCAGTTATCGTCTGTGGCGGCTGCCGTGAGAAGATACGCCGTCAGTTGTTGCGCCTTGATCATGATGTCTCGCAGTACATCCTTTGCCACCGTCCGGGAAAAGGCCGGATTCGGCAAGGCTGGTACTTCGAGGAGCTCTTCCACATAGATCGCCAGGGCAATGAAATGACGGAGCGCCCACAGGTTGGCCCGTGCTAGGTCCCTGTTCTCTGTGTAACTGTAGAGCAGTGCCACGACCCCTCGTGCATATACCCCAAGCCCTTGTTGATCTGCTTCACAATCAGGTCCTTCGGCGTCATCAAATGTCGATGGTGGCGGAATAAGAGGATGAAGGATCGCCAGACTCGGAATCGCTGGCTCTGGCCGAAGCCTGCTTAGCAGGTCATCTAGGTATCTGCTGGTGGGAAGCAGGTCGTCAAGCCCCGCAAGACGCTTGTGGAGACCACTATCTGTTGCAGCGTGCAGGATATCCAGAGGGCTGGTCTAGGTGTGAGTGTTGTTCAAATTTCGCAGTGAGTACTTGGGTCTTACCTTACAAGAATTGAAGTATGAAAGATAGCGTCCTGAAGGCGTGCGCAGATCGCCGCTCCTACCTGCTTTTGCAAACCTACAGGCGCGCTTGCCAACCAAGATGTCCAGATCTTTTGCGCGACGGGGAAGCCAGGTACCGACAGAGCCTTCGGCAGCAAGAACGC
>QFDW01002849.1:0-27064 GCA_003315895.1 Lactifluus rugatus | reverse complement strand
AATGCCGCTCGCTGATTTGGGATGCCAACTGGACCTGATTGCCCAAATCCGGAGGGGGGTGGTGCAGTTCTTTGTCCGAAGGGGGTTTGGTATCCAGCCAGTGGTGTCTGTGCAAACCCAGTGATTGTTGACTGAGCAGGCGTTGCGCGTCCAACCATGGCAGAAGGGTGGGTACTTTGTCCGCCGTAGGGGTTCGGAGTGCGCCCAGTTTGGCGGACAGAAGTACGGCCGGGGGTTGCCATTCCCGACAAAGCTGGTGTGCGACCTGGGGTGCGCGCCGCATATGGGGTCTTTCCTCCGGCACCGCTCCCTAAATTCTGAGAATCATGAATCTGACGAAGTTTGAAAGCGTCACAGAGTTCAGGGACGCCGGTCGCAGGAGTCTCGAACAGGTAAAAGGCCTCTGGAGCAACGCGAACAGGCTGCACAGAATTCAGTTGGCCTTCCATCTAGTCAATAGCGAACAAGCGCACCCAAGTTTGGACTGTAGAGCTCTTGTTTGCCAAGAAGCAAAGGTTGAAGTGACCAGGGCGTTTTCGATTGAGAGTGAACCCATATGCGCTCTTTGACGGGTTCGCAGCGACAAAGTTCTTCAAGAAAAGATCTAAAGCCAAGCTATGAGATAGACAGACATCACAGCAGCTGAAACGATACAGACGAAGTTCATCCTCTGGGCCTGGTTTGAATTTTTCAAATGCCATAAGCTCTTCGACCCGACGTGCCAAGGCTTGCACATGGTTGACAATTAGCTCATCCAAATCGGAGAACTCGTATTTGCCGTCAACGATAAGCTGTCCTCCGATATTTTGCCCGGTCGGGTCAGCGTTCAACTCAACGACGTCTATGTTTGGAGAGGATGATGTGTCAACAATCGGACATTGACGTGTTACATCCCGACTTACCAATGTGTTGGAAGAGTTTGTCATCTACCTTCCATGTCACTGCCAAGTGGTTCATGCCTTTGGATGAAGGCCTGATCACAACGTCACCTCGTTCTTGACGATCAAGGTATGCTTCGGCATCTTGAGACTTGAAGTTGTGGAAGTTTGGATGCTTTATGACGCGACGAGACCTTTCAACTTCGGCGCGCTTTTTCCTCTCTTGCAATTCTCGATCACGTTCCCATTTTGAGTAGTTCCAGCACTCATCATGTTTCACCCGACGGAATTGACTGTCCCCGTTCTGTATGTCAGCAGGTCGGGCGGAGAGCTCAACGAGAATACTGTCATGCGCCAAGTCGAGCTGGACGGCGACGATGACTGCAGGTATCGCTTGACCTTTCTTCACTATGTTGTCCACACGTACAGGGCCGTCATGATCCGTAAGGAGACCGGCTTGAATGACACCTTCGAGCCCAGAATCGAGGCGTACGCAGACAGTCCCGCCCCTAATCCACAGAACCAGAACGGAGACAATGAGACCCATTCGTAAGGTTCGTTCCGTTTCACTTGAAAGCATGGTGACAACTTCCCAGTCAGTGGGCCGTGGAAGTGGGCGTCGATTGTCGCCAAACGACCTGATTAATTCAGAGCGAATTAAATTCAGCGTATGACGCTTTCGCTCGCCTCCGGAGTCCATAAGACTGACGGCGAACTCGTCGAGATTGAGCTCGTCCAACTTCTTCACGCTATCATCGTCTTCCATGATAAGTGACACGACGTGGGAAGGATGTTCTCCATGAATGTCTTCTTCATCGAGTTCGAGCGCATCTGTGGCCATCTTTCGTGCCAGGTCGTAGTCTTCAGGGTGAATACGCGTATTGTCGAGAGGGTCCTGTAGATCCGAGTCTTCATTGTTCCTTGCCTTGGATGGTTTGGCCAGGGAAGACTCCTGTGGGATACGGAGAAAGCCAGCTGCGTTCAAGAAAATCTTCGTCGTCAATAGAGAAGCCTTGACAAATTGATCACGATTCGAAAGATTTCCACCCTAGAGCAAGGTTAGATCGTTGCTTAACTGAACGTTATAGAAGCCATTAACCAGTGAACCAATTTTCTTGACCAGGGCTTGGGCCTTCCTAGGTCCCAAACCACAAACATAGCGGAGGAGATATTGGTAGTAGGTGTCTGTGACGGCACGATTGATGTCGACCCCAATACGGTTGACACAGTCAACCAACACTCGCTCCAGCGCCATTAAGAGCTTCTCCGTGGGAACTAAGTGTTGATGTTCCTCCTCGAAGGTGATCGAAGTAATGTCCGAACCCAAAGCGGCGTACTCGTTCAGCGGACTTTGCAAGTAGCGGACGAGACCAATGCAGTACTTGATAATGGGTGAAAATGACGCAAATTCATCGGCTACCCGGTTACTGTGCTGGTACTTGCGTGCAACCTCGTCGAAGACATATGTAATAGCAATTCGAGAGAACTCCTGGGCGTCTCCAGGATTAACAAAACTGCCGTCTTCCGCCCGGGTCTGATGTAGGGTTTCCTTGATTTGTGAGGATAATTTGGTAGTAGCCACAGAAAAACCCCCAATTGCAATTACATCAGGTTTGCGGCGTCGGACGAAGTCCCTGAATTCGTCCTGGAACTCGAGGTCATTGAGGTTGTCAATCCTAGTGTGTTCGCGGAGACGACCAGCCTCGTCCAGAAAGACGAGAGTGATATGATCCTTTTGGGGGTCGCCTTTGCCCCAGGACACAGCCAAAACAGCGGGTGTCTCGCCTGGTTGAAAGTCGTCTACTTTGTACGGCGCAACGTCTGCCCTCTGGATGTGGAACAGTCAGTAGCCCTCTGATTACAGTGAATAAACCTACCTCGCGCAACGATTCGCCACATCGACGTGCCAGTAAATCCTCTACCTCTTCCCGCAGCCACTCACGAGTCCATTTAGCGCCATGAGGCATGAGATGTTGTTCGATGGTCTCTGCAATGACTCGCCTTCTTTCTGCATTCCATGCATTCACCGTGTCACTGAAACTATCGGAAACAAACGCGGAAGCTAATTCATTTTCGAAGTCGTTCCTTTCATCATCTGACAAGGTAATTGAAACAGTGACGAAGTGATTTGCTTCGGCTGCTAGAATGTTCAAAAACTGGTGGGTTGAGCGGAGATCTTCGACTGGTTTATTAAGAAGGTACTTGAATGCCTACGGTGATATGAGTACCCATGACACTATTGAACAATGGCGACATACGAAGTAGGGGTGGTGCTCATCGATCTTGTTCAGACCCCTCTCAGTAGGCTGAACAGAGACGCGTGCGAAGCTCTTAAACTTTTGCCGAACCACTTGGCGTAGAAGGGGATCCTTGCCTAACTCTGTAGCGATGATCATGCGAGCACGGCGAAGCAACTCGGAAGCTGGCAATGCCTTGGCGGGGTCAGGATCTACGAACTGCTCGGCATAAGATTCTGGTGCCAAATCTTGATCATCCACCCAGTAAGACTTCGTCCCTGAGACGAAATTCATGATGATCTCGTGCGGCTTGATGCCAAAACCCTTCGCGAGACATTAGCAGGGAAAGACTTGGGAAATATTACGATACCTCTGCGAGTTTCGAAACCACGCTGTGTTTCGCAAGTTCGTAAGAAGATATTCGGCTGGGCAACTTCTTCTTTCTGATACTCGTTTCCTGGTCTTCATCGTCATGGAATCGTAACTCAAAGTGGTCCCGATTCTTGCTAGAGTTCTTGTATTTCAACCCCAACCATTCCGTAGCATCTGAGACCATTTCGACGCTGTCAATCTTCCGCCGAATCTCCATCTCGTAGTATTCATCGGTGACACCCATACGGATGTAGTAAGTTTCAAGCACTCGTCTTCGTTCAAGGAGAGAACGATACTTTTGACCGAGGTCGAAAACACGCCAGAGTTCGCCCAGAGACAGAAGCTCGACACGAGTTCGGATGTCTTGAGCGTTGAAGTACGAAATGTAGTCGCGTTTGTGGACCCAGATGTAAGGAACCTCGAACTCTTGAATGAATAGGCACCTGAGGGAAAATGTGATCGCGGCCACAAGATCTTCAAGAAGATGGAAATATTGTCCATCTTGGCGGAAGTAGTCCCGTTCTTTGCGCTCTGATAAACGAGTTAAAACCCAAGTCGAAGCATCATCTAAATCATCCAAGACCAGCGACACAAGTGTAGACAATCCCGATAACTGCGAGAGTGTCGATGAGGCAAGTTGGAGGCGCTCTGGTGTATCCCCCAAGCGAATCAAATCATCGTCTTCAGTGAGCAACCTGTCGCGAATTTCGGACGGCTCAAAGACCTGATCGCGTTCATGAGAACAAGTAAAGAAAGGACAACGTTAGACCCACATCCTGGAAATTCGTGTCAGGCTTGGTGGGGGCATCGTGATAGTTGTCGTCATCTTCAACTAACGCCCACTCATAGTCCCGGCCGTCGCCAAAAACTTCGTAGATCTCATCCCAAGCGCTAAGAATAGTCAATAATCGATGATAACAGTTCCTGCTCGGACGCCTACCTTGCATCAATACCTGTCAGCTCGGGGTGAGAACCAAGAGCTTTTCGCCTCTCCTTCTCTAGCCGCCTACGTTCCCTCCTACGTTCCTCTCGCTCTTCTTCGTCCATGTCACCATGGCCCTCCTCTTCATCGTCGTAGTCGATGAAATTGTCCATGTCGTCCATGTCTTCTTCATCCTCACGTCCTCCAGCACCCTTGTCGTCGTCCCAGATGCGAGTTATGTCGTTTGTCCGTGAGGCAGCTGGGCCTCTGATGTCGAGATCATCTTCTGAGGATTCGACTACAGACTTGCGCCTTGATGTAGACGCTACCGGTGGAGAACCAGAATCACGACCCCGTCTTAAGCGAGTCAATTTATTCTTGCGCGCAAAGGTTTCTCCGGTGTTCTCTTCAAGGAGTTCAAGGTCATCATCTTCTAAAACTTCATCCTCATTTAGGGCTTACGGGAAAAAAGGCACATTGGTCAGGCTTTCACGACAAGAAAGACGTAGCCACACAGACCTCGACGATGGTGATGTTTTTTGCGCCTTTTACGCTTCCGCCTCCTCTCTTCTTCGTCATCAAGAGTCTCCTCTTCCTCTTCGTCCTCATCCACTATGAACCCCTCCCTAATTCGACGCGCCTCCTCATCGTCTTCATCAGGTTCTTCGGAGCTATCTGCAGAAAGGGCGTCGTTGGGGTCATCTTCTTCTGCATCTACAAGCATGGTGTCATCCACTCGTCGCTCTCGAGACTCGAGTTCCGCAGGAGGTGAAGACATGATGGAGTGGTGAGATTAAAGGTGGACGAAAGAAGTGCGTGCGGGCACAAGGAACAAATCGAGCAGAGGCGCAGGAGCAGCTCAGCAGGAAGCAGGGGTCCAGTTTCACTACCACGTGCTCAAATAATTAGTCAGCATACTCTTCGTTTCCCTTGCACACTCACACCCCAGTCGGCGAAAGCAAATGCGGATCGAAAAGTGTTATTTCTGCTCCAAGAGCGTGTATCCAGGCCATGGTATGAGAGATAATGTATTTGTTTGGTCATTTACCGTGTTTTGGTGTCGTCACACAGGTACGGCGTTTGTTAGAAACGATGCGAAGGTCTTTCGCTTCTGCACCTCGAAGTATGTCATAACTTCGTCAGAGCCAGTGATTTTCCTCACAACCTTGTTTGGCTCACAGATGTCACAAAAATTTCAAGTAAGAAAAAACCAGTTCCCTCTCCAGATGCCCATTTCCTTATATCCTGTCGCCTAGGATGAAGCGAAACCCACGTAAAGTGAGGTGGACAAAAGCTTTCAGAAAGGCTGCGGGGAAAGAGATGGTTATTGTACGTGTCTAGTTTCTCTTATCTTGTATTTGTTGATGTATATCTCCGGTTCATGGCAGGATTCCACAATTGATTTTGAGAAACGCAGAAATGTCCCTGTTCGCTATGACCGCGAGCTCATGCAGACCACACTCCATGCAATGAAGCGAGTCGCAGAGGTCAAGAAACGGAGAGAGCACGCGTTCTGGAAGAACAGGTATTTAACGAAGCTTTCACGTATAGCGAAGAGACTGAACAATGTCCAAGGATGGCTGCGAGTAAGGAGAAGCTCAGAGCTCATCGGAGGAAATCATCAGAAGGTCGAACTTCTGTTCGCCTACTGGAACCAATGGTCGACGCATCATCGCCGGAAAGGATCAAAACAAAAATCAGGAAATCTGAGAAACCTAGGAGTGCTCTTGTCGTTGGTGAGGGCCGATCAATGGGTATGGAGATCGACTAGTCTTATGGGCACAAGTATCTTCAGCGTTTCGTCTTTTGTGTATGTACACGTAGGTGACGATTATCTTACAACGTCATAATACAGACACAAACCAGGAGTGGCGAAAAATGAAGGATATGTATTCAGAGGCAGGTTTTATGTTTTAACTACGGTGTTTATACTTTGCAGCATTCTCGTGGCGAATCTCCGGATCCATGGTGTTATGAAGCCCGAGCAAGGTCTTGCTGACTGCTTCGCTTGCTCCAATCATGGGCCTTAAGACAGCAATCGGCACCGCTCGAATAACGGCACGAACGGGTCCCTATATATTGGTAAGTAGGTGCTCGCGCGCGAACATATTATTGTTAAACGTACCTCGCTCCCCGACCGTTCAAAAACCTCCATAGGAACAGCAAGGATAGTCTGGGCTGCGGAGCTGAGATTTCGTCTTATACTTGTATATGCCGTCTGTATCCCCTCCCGGATGTCGACAGGTTGTTCAGCATACCTGCTGATCGGGTCGGTAGATCCTTCATCCAATGCCCAGCCGTGAACAACTGTGTCAGTGGCATCCTCCAGTGGATGTGAAACCGTTTCGGCCAGAACGGTCTCACCGAATCCACTTCCTAGTACGTTCTCAGCTTGTTCTAAGATGACTTGAGTGCCGGTTGCCAGCTGTGCACCGAGTTTGACTGCTTCCATCGCAGTGGATCTAACGAAGGCTTTCGTCCCTTTTTGTAACCCACGCACTACGCGGCCGTCCTTCCTGTATTGAGCGATTGGCAGCAGCACTAGATCCGCGACGCCCGAACCGACGTTCACAACCGAGCGAATGGGTGAGACACCTGAGATCACATCCGCAAGTTGAGTAGCTTTGACGTCCGGCGTCCACAAGTCATTAAGCATGTCGAAAAATCTCGGCCATCCAGCAACCTGTAGGAAGTTAGGCCTGGCCATTCTCTGCATCAAGCAAGATAAGGATCGATCACGCACTCCGAAAAGTGTGAGATGTCTCAACGTCATCTCAGCGCCGTCAAAATGGAAGAAATTCATTAGTTCGATGGTTCTTCCCTCCCGCAAAGCTCGGTAGTTGACCCGTCTTGGCTTGTAGTCTAATTTCAGCACCACTGGATAAACCTCTGCTCGTTCTGTAATCCACATCGAGGTCAGAGAAGTAGAGTCGATCGACGAAAGGACCTTACGAAGGTATGTTTCGCTTCTGGGTTCCGGGTCCACTGGAGTATTAGGATTCTGGAAGTTCGAAAACTTCTTAAGGAAGTCCAACGCATCTTGGTCAACATGAAGGCGAAGCGGCAAAATTTTAACCTAGAGAAATTAATCTCCTGCGGGACTCTGGGACTATGATCGACGAAACTCACACGCAATCTGGTCTCTTCAGAAACGTTTCCTGGCACTGGATGAACACAACGTAGCTCTATGCGAACCATATCAGATCCTGTTTCCCGGATGTTGCCGCGCGAATCAGAACGGAGAGCTGTGAGGAACTTTTTCCAAGTCGAAGTCTTCACATGGTCCAGGATTTCGACGTCCCTGATCGTGGTAAAGGTCCTAGATACGATTTCGTCATTTGGAATAAACTTGACAGTCTCGGCGAATAAGCCGGATAAATGAATCTCAATGCTAGGACCGCGCGACCTTGTGAGGCGTCGACCATGGAGTCTCGGATGTTGGACATTAGGCCTCCCAGACGATGCAGGTCGTAGGGACTGCCATGAGCTAATGCTAGCCGCATCATTGTCTTCCCTTAGCTGCTCGTCTATGGCCGCGATTAGCGCACCCGGCTCCATTTCATCTGCATCCTGGTCGAGACCGAGATGAATGGAATTGAAAAGGAGGGTGTTTGTGGGATCGATGCTAGGGTCATATGCTTGGCCACTGGCGACCAATTGTTTGATCCGGGCAAGGCGTTGCTTCATTTTCTTCAATTCATCTTCAATGACTTTACGAGTTGTGGCCCAATCATAACCCTCATAAAGGAACAACGTAATGTCGCCCTCACGTACGACGACACGATCCAGTTCTTCTGCTAGCCTAAAGAACAATTAGTATCTCAAGCCAGGATGAATACCTAACGATGCTTACAGAGGACTCGCTTCTACCAAGGCAGGCAATGTGTTGAAGAAGTTCTCGACCGCTTGCAGCCCTTTCGGATCAAGAAGTTTAATGGTCTCACCACCTACGTTGGATATGATGCTGGCAGAATCAGTTGGCAAATTTGTTCCGCCGGTTGGTTCACTTTGGCTTGCATCTACCATATCGAGGTCATCGTCATTGAGCTCGCGAAGTCCCGCTGCGGCCCCAAAAGAAACGTCCAGATAGTCAGGGTTGGAGGGAAGGTCATCGTGGATCATATCCGGAGCTGCACCCACTTCTGGGATACTTCGAAATGCATGTTGGTCGATTGAATCTGGACCACATATGTAAGGAGATAGAACACAACAATGAGATCTTACATGTGAGTTCCTCTGAGGAGCGTTCATGACCCGACACAACTGTTGGGCGCTTGGGTTGGGACTCAGAGTTAATGTTCCTGGTAGATGGTAAGTGCTATGCACGGCTTTTCCAGTTATCAGCTACCACATACGGCGGTCCATGATCTGTCTCAAATGCTAATCCAAAATGACCAAAATACAACCCTAGAGCCGACCCTGTGTCGGCACAAAGGTGAATGCAAATTTTAATGTGATCAATATCAACCTGAAAACTATGTTGAGAGTATGCAACGAGAAGGAATAAAGTGATGAACCTCGGATTGACCCGACACATTATTTGATCGCCTGACCCTAAGTGCGAGGTCAGAGACTTCAGTGATGAGCGCATATCCCAATCTCTTCAGTGCCTTTTAAGCAGGAATACATATATAATATCGTGAACAGTAAACGACGTGCCTTCCAGTGCAGTGCTCCTTGAGCGTCGGGCTGATCTCGGATACTTGGCTCTTGTACGGCTTCAAGATAATTATCCGTGAATAATGCTGCCAGGCCCCGTCCAGCTATGCACAGTAATATCTCTGGAGAGTCTCCAACAATCTCTGTGCTTAGATCGAGGTCCCCGAGATGTAAAACGAAAGCCCCACTACTTTTCGGAGCGAATAATCGCACTGATCCCTCCCCAATCTTGACTGTGATTTGAGTTCGCTCACTGGGAACGACGGACTCGAACGCCTGGAATTGATATGATTGATTAACCAGTCAAATCAGCGTGAATGTTGCTTACGCCTGGAGGAGGCCTTGCGAATGAGACCAACGAGTCTATCCTTTTCACATTGGGAAAGACATTGAGAATAAATCCCAGCAAGGTGAGTTTGACCCGTGACTCTTTTGAAGTAGTTTCATGTAATGTTATCGAAGAGAATCGCAGCTTCAACATTGGCTTCGGCGTCGAAAGCTATCATCAAATGAGTATGCACTTGGTCTCACAGCTAATGAATTACCAGGCTACGTGGAACTGCCAAGGAGAGCACCGGGTATGGGAATGGGTTTACTGCATCAAACACAGTGATGTCCATTATGGACAGTGTAATCACAGTGTCATCCTGGCAATAATTGTCAGACTAGAAGCGCACAGGCACGGAAACGTACTTTTCCTTCAGGTTTAGATTCCAGAAGGATGTCCGCATCAGATACGAATATGTCAAACGGCTCGGTAGCTCCTTCGATTTGATGAGGTATCAAGAGTCTCATGGAAGCTACGTACAATGAGGGAATGTGGGAATGATGGGGGTGGTGTTCTCACCTTCTGATATTGTCACTTTGATGTTGGTTTCGGTGAATGACTTGGTGTGGTCAGGTGATGCATTATCCACCGCGGTATCAATACTGCCCTGCTTGCTGTTTGAGAAAAATCTGCTTCCTACTAGACTCGGATTTTGGCTCGAGTTCTCCCGAGTCCCATCATTTGACGGCACCAGAGTTCGTTCTAAGAGTTGGGACACATCGTCAATCCAGAATTGCAAAGCGTCGAAAAGGGGCTTGGAAATGTTCAGACACATCGAAGGTACATCGATCTCAGCTACGAAGACACCAGAGCGTTTGCCCTTTCGACCTGATAGAAGGGGTGGATTCTGGGCCAGCTTTACGAACGCGAATCGCTTCATGGGTGACGTATCATCCAGGAAACGAACGTGCTCGTTGAAAGATGGGACCTCGCTCTCTGCAGGAGGAGACAATGGGCCGATTGAACAAAAGACTCTGGCAGTTGTTGCGCCTGCAGGCGAGCAGGCCATCAACAAAGCCCGCCATTCTGCGGTGAGCAAGTGATTATCTCTTGAGCCCGAGTTTCGCCATGTCGACTCGGTCTTCAAACCAGGGCGATACATCTCTCTGTGGCCCTGAGGCAGCCGGGAGGTCAATGATAACCCATGCACGTCTAGTATGGCAGCACCAGATCGCTGAGGAAGTGATGGAGGCGATGGACCGCGTAATTGGACTCTGACCATGATGAAATCAACCTCGAACTCTGTTACGCTGTCGCGGCGGGACGAGCCCTTGTCCTCTAGCTTAGCAAGTAAATTTGAGACAAGTGACACGGATGGATATGTACCTGAGTGTGTTCATGACTTTTTCTCAATCTGGGCGACGATCCTCCTGGGGCTGACACTCCGGATAAATAGTCCACGGATAAGTTCAAGTCCGCCAGCTCCTGCTGATG
Source organism: Lactifluus rugatus (assembly GCA_003315895.1). NCBI lineage: Eukaryota > Fungi > Basidiomycota > Agaricomycetes > Russulales > Russulaceae > Lactifluus > Lactifluus rugatus. The sequence continues at coordinate 16,234 of QFDW01002849.1, read as the reverse complement.
GATTCGCTCTAGGCTTTCCCTTCGTGGACTTGGAAGTGGGGTGATATCATCGTTTGCATATCTGTGAACACGTCCATGATCATCTCCTTCAGAATCAGAGTCACTAGATCTGCTCGACATCATCAAAGAACCATGGATACTACGTCGGATTGAAACGATATTCAGAAAGTCCAATGCAGCTGTCATGCCTCTCATGTCAACGAAGACGTGCAGAGGAATTACATTGACATGTATGCTGCAAGCCGATTTGGGGTCAGTGCCCATACCGGGGTCCCTTGGTGATGACAATAACATCTGCCCGGATATCGCAGATTGGGGTCTATTGGACAATTGCTCGGCGATAATTTTTGGACTAGACGCCACGGGGGGTGATATGGGTGGATCATCTGGGTGACTCCTGTGGGTACGCCGGTACCCGGGGGGTGGCTTCACCCGCCAGAATGACAGCTTGGCCTGAGACTGTCGATGGTCTTCTGACGTCCAATCCAAGATTTCAAACTCAGGTAAAGGAGAAAACGCTTTGGAAATGAATTCCGGGGAAATATCGGAGTGCCGTTCGACGGTAGGGGGAGGATAATGCTCAGGACTGTATTGGGTATACAGAAATGGGTCGGTTAATAGGATGGGTAACACAACGAAGGAATCATGGGCTGCGGGCTCAACCACCGCATTGCGAGGTACACAGAAAGCGCATGCCGATAGATCGCCAATGGAGAATCTGAGCTGGCTTGAGGTCATTCCCCTCACACCCCTGGATGCTCGGCCTCTCTCTGGTAGGTTATCTGGATCTGGACTCGGGTCGTCCGTGAGCTGCTCCAAGGTAGTGGACACCGTGAAGTCTGCTTTGAGCATATCCATAACGAAACGGATGTAACTGTGGTTAGTTTTCGGAGGTGTGAGCGGGTGGGCGAAGAAGTTGTTGAGAGGAATGTCGTGCGCATCCTCGAAAGAAACGGTAAGGGATGCCGGAACGGATTGTAACAATAATACTAGGCCGCGAATCCGAAGTAGGAGAGATGCTTGATCCAGCAAGGATAATGGGGGAGCCACTGGACCAGGGTTTTTGGATATCGAAGGCTTGCTACTTTGACTTGAATGTGACTCGATGACAGAGATGATATCCAGTATTGCACCAATTTGCGCAGCTGTGAGGGCGCAAGCAAAGACTCCTGTAGACACTGCAATTTCAAGGTTCGGATGCAGAGGGTCTGGACGGGATGTCTCCGATTCAGTGGTGTGGGGGCCGGGGTGGGTTTGACTAGATGGATCCGGTGGAACTGGGGGCGCCGATGTTGTGATGTGAACGACAATTGGCTCGGTAATTAGTGAAACTATGACTCGGTGAAATGGCTCGTCCTTTATTGGGTCATCTGCGGGAGATAGCGGGCAATCGCCTGTGGTGGGACTACTTTGGTCTGGCACCGTGTCGCCACCTCCAACTTCCTGCGAATGAGCGCCTGTAGCACTGAAACTTCGTAATTCTTGTCCCGACCCTTGAGTCGTCAGAGCGCTTTGAAAAAGGCTGCTTGTGGTTGAGCCAGAGGGTGAACTAGGCCCTGAACGGTGCTCAGGAACCGACGAGTCCACGGATGACGCGGAATCATTCGAGCCTGACCCCTCCTTCGGGGAGGAAGGCGTAGGCGAAAAAGGTAATGCAGCGGTGGAAGATAAAACTATATTATCTACTTGATGCGAGGCAGGATTGAACTCTTCTCGGACAGAAGAATTTGAACCACATTTCGAGTGACTGGATACCGATGATCCTGAGGTACCAAGGTCGCGGTGCGCTATCTCCACCCCTGAAATCTCGATTGTTCTAGTTGACTCCCCTTGTCCAGCGGTTGGCTTCCCATATTGAAGCTCGGAAACTTTGAATCTGAAACTTGAGTGGTCCGGATGAACTACAGTTATGCTGATATCTTTCGCAGAGAATGTGAACTGAGAGAGAAGGTACTCAAACATACTGGCAAACATAGATATTCCGGTAGGGTCAGCATCCGGATGAACTTCAAGGCCTTCTTCTCTTGAAGCATCGAGTCCACCTGGTACATAGTCATCGCCCTTGTTCGAGCGAGGAATCCTACTACACCGAAAAGCCTGATACACCTCTGTGCTTTCTTCACGCGTGATCTCTTCATGAGCAAACAATTCTGCAGCGCCCGATATGGAGTCGGCGAGATTCGTCGGCGGGGGAGACACATCTTTCGCCACTCGCGGAAGAACATGGAAAATAAGATTCAAAGAGCGGACTGACAGTTCCACGCCGTTTGTGAGTGGGTTAGGCCAGGGCATGCGTGCTGAGACGGACGCAATGCAACCCTCGTGAAGTCGTATGGGCAATCCAGAAAGAAAGGCATTGATAGACTCACGAAGGATGACTTAGATGTGTTCTAAGTTAAAAGGGCTGACTCACAGTACACTCAAGTTTCAAATCGTTGATCGTGAGGTTTCCTGAACCGATGGCGGAGTCTATTTGTTCGACGTCCAGTTGTCCGGGTTTGAGGAGATGGCCCAGGAATCTCTTTAGGATAAAAGAGAAGAATTTACGTTGCAAGTTCGGAAAGATAGAGACATCGAACTTTGGGAATGAGAACCAGGAGGGCATCCAGGATGACATGGTTAACTGGATCTTACGTGGGTCCTCAAGCCCTTGCTGCCGGTGTGCTGTATATAGCAGTTGGCATGAAAGCGCGCTGAGCCACGCAGATTACGTCAGTCCTGGTGGTGCCGTGATCGCGTGACCACAACCTTGGTTCGGTTGAAGAGAAGCAGGTTTTTTTTTTCATCTTTGAGGGAAGAAATGCGTATATAGGTTGTAATATCACCAGAATGAAGAGTAACTACGAGCTATGGTGATCCCGACTTTTATTCTGCCAGTGGAGGAAGTCGGAGAACCTAATCGACCGCTATGAAATGGTCTTCATCACTAGTAGCCGAATAAAGAAGTCCATCATCCATCATGTCCTCAATTTCTTGCCTGCAGTACAATTCGCCGTCAATATCGCACCGAAATGTAGGACAGGGATTTAGGCATGAGTCACCGGATCTCAGAGATTTCATATTTCTCGACTGTGGACTGGTTGACACATTGGAGTATAGTGAAGATGGACACACCACGTGGGGAGAAGGGTGCACTGTCGTAGATCTGTATCATTATTGCTCGCTGTAGAGGGCTGAGTAATGAGTAAGGATCTTGTCGAAGAGACGGCTGGCTGCTCGCTGCCAGTGCCTCGAGAGGATCAACGAGGGGTCCGGACGAAGGTCGAGGTGGCTGTTGTTGAAACACAGGCGTGAGTTGTCGAAAAAATTCTGCTTCGTTCAGTTCCTCGTCGGAGCGATGATTACCCAGAGAAAGCCTGTCAAATTCCTCAAATGTGGCATCGGAAGAGTCGTCCCTCGGTAATTCATGGGCGGTGTCAGTGAGGACCTCCTCATGCCTATGCCCCTCTGGAGCATGTCGCTGCGCGCTCTGCAGAGACTGATGGGCGAAGTCCTACGTTAATTAGGTCCCGCAATGCTGTCACACCCTCGGGAGACGACTCACGGGTATTCTTCGCGTACTGGACAGTAGAGCTACCATTGTCTCCAAGCAGTGAAAAAAAAATTCATGAACGTCGAGGACCGGACGGATATGCGCAGATACCAGCTCGTTGCGACGACCCTTATACACATTGAGCTGCCCTATCACACGAACGTAGACACTAGCGAGTTGAATTACTTGATGTGAAGCGTTTTGGAGCATCTCTTCTCACTTACCCAAGATGACACTCAAATTGGGGATCCGTTTCTAGAAAGGCACGGAGACGCCCCCCGCTGCCGTCCTCCAAAAAAACATATACGTCCATAGAATCGTCACGGGGTGGTTTCTCGATGTCAACGATACTCGCGACACAGGTGACCTAGAACGTCATGTAACCTAGTTTATCTCCAGGAAGCATCTTTTGCTATACCATATTGAGTTTGATTCCGTCTACGGAGAAACAAGAGCGTGGGTGTGGCTGCTCAGCGCGAAGGAGTTGCTTGATCGTGACTGGATGAAGGGATTGGGGACGTCCTAGCTAGGAAAATGTATGAACATTACCACTGCGACGTCTCTGGAGAAGAGAAGGAGACAGAGGATACGACGAACCGGCCGTCTCGGTGACTCTGTGTACGACATTGAGGGTAAAAATATCCGGTTTTCGATGCGGGGAGAGATTGAGACCCGGCGGCTATTGAAACTGTAGCTATCGTAGTACCAATCTCAGTAACATATCATTACACCATTACGTAGAGCTTCTCGCCGCCGCAACTGCGCAACGCCAGGCAAGAGAAATGTCGAACTCGGTAGAAGACCAAAGACACGTCCAAATTAAAGAGATTTCCGACGAGACAGCACGAGCAAATCTAGTTGAGATCAAGAGAGCCATTCGCCCTTTGATTGTCGTGGATCTAGATGATGTTTTATGTCAAACAACCAACTGTGTTGCAGAGTGTGCGTCCGTGCTCATTATTCAGATCGCGGTAACTTAGCTAGCTAGCTGTTCTTACCAATCGAGCCGTCCAGGGCACAATCGCAGCTTTGGGACAGACATGCAAATCAAAGACTTCTATTGTATGTGAGTCATCTCTCCATCTCCATGTCGCCCACGACTACATACTTTTACCTCCAGACTCAACTTGGTATAAAGTAAAAACTATACTTGATGATTGATGGACTGTTGTATACCCATCTGAGTGTGACAGAATCCAGGCTGGGGTACCAAATCAACCACGGCGGAAAAACTCAGAGAGTTCTATGACACTGACCAACTTGGCCACGCAGTCCCCGTCCCAGGATCTTTGGATAGCCTGAATCGTCTTCGTGAGATGGGGTATAGTATGATTATCCTGACTGCTCGATCAGTACAAGGTGAGGTGGAAAGTACAGTTACCTGGGTTGACAAGCATTTCAATGGTAAGCTTCATGACACTTGAATACAGATTATGAACTCAAGCTACGGAAGGGATATTCCGCAATGTAATTTTCTCGTCGCAGGATCGAAGCAGTCTAACATACGGTGGAAGATGTATCGGAACAACCCTTAACAAGCTGCAGGTTTGGTCATCGTGTGACTGGTTCTGCATCACATTTTCGATAACTTGCACACCAGGTCTGCGAGGTGATCCAATCGGTGTTGCTCATCGATGACTTAATGGAGACTGCATTGGCTTTCGGACGAAATAACAACAGGCTAATTCTTCTCTTCGGGGATTATGAGTGGAATAAACGTGTTGACGCAGGCGACCCTTGGGCATTCGACGAAAAATTGGCGCTCGAGGGCGGCAAGGAGTGGTGGAAAGAAGATACGATAAGCTTGCGTAGTGAGGATAGTATCTGGAGAGTGCGAAATTGGGAGGAAGTATTACAATGGGTCAGGAGTAGGACGTTGGCATAATGAACACAAGCACATGGTGAAATACTATTTCGTGTGTGCGAGCAAAAGATTGGCCAGGATTAAGCCTGGAGGCTGAAGGGCGATCAAGTCCTAAGCGCTGTTTTCGGTGGACACGAAACTACTGCGAGATCTGGAAGTGCGTCTCGTCAATCGTACTAAAGATGGTACCGTCGTCCATCAGTCGCTCGAGGGCTTGCCTATGTAGAACAGCCACGTAAGTCACCATTTTAACTTCGGGCGGGGGATTATCTCACTCGATAGCTTCTGCACCCGCTCCGATGGCTTTCACAATAGCACTGACATGTACACCTTCATGGGTTTGTGGCTGATTGAGCATGAATTGAACAATACTGCGAGGAACGGGCTGAAGGTGTGCATATTGATCTTTAACTTCAGGTTTATGAACCTGTGCGGCGGAGTATGCAGACAACGAGGGCTTTCCGCTCGCCCCGAGCATCTGGGTGGATGTTTTAGACCCTGGCTAATTGGGCCATCAGCCAGCTACAACACGGAAGTGGAACAAAACTCCCTACAGGGCCACGATCGAAAATGAGCTGCACGGTCATAACATCAAGCATATGGAAAATGGGTTCGTGAGCATCTTGTATTGGTCGGATATGAGTTGCGTTGATGTATTTCTTTGATCCATACGTTTTGATTGTCCCGGTGACGCGGGCAAAGGAATTTGGTCTATGAAAGTCAGCAGTAGAAAGGATGTGGTGCTAAAGACGAGTCTCACACGATAGCGTCATGGCCATCTCCATCATCTTGGCTGAGTGCATCAGACCAATGGCGCGCCTCTATGCGGCCCGTGCCGTCATCAAGTGTGTAAAGATTATTCGTTGTCTGTTTCTGGACTGAGGAAACGTGCGCTACAAGCGTCACCTATCAAATGCACAAATGAGAAGACAGCAAGATAGGCGTGTAGATGAAGCCACACCTGACCGAGTTCGGTATTTTCAAACACCCAGTCGGCGTCCGTGTGAGCTTGGGTGGCCTGAATAAATTGTTTCGCAGTAATGGGTCGCAGGGACTGCGAAAGTGCGCCTCTCTATATAGAAAGTTAATGGAAGCCAATAACGTGTCAACGAGATCGTACGCGACCAAGTCCGCCAGGACTACCGCTTGCACTGCCAAACGGTGATCCTCCGGTCAGGTAACCACCTCCGCTTGTGTTTCCGTAGAAATCGATAGCTTAACAGCCAAAAATGAACTTCAAAGAAGCCATAGAATCGAACAAAGTTTACTCACACTGACTCATGTTAAACAGAACACAATCCGAGTCGCGTCCCCTAATCGTGACGCGCTTGGACTAGCTCACGGCGTGAAGTTATCACGTGTACTTTGTCACATAGTGGCGGATCCGTTACGTCACGCATTGTGTGTTAATTTATGGTTGTAAGTTACAAGTTATCGTTCCCCCAGCCATTTTTATAGATGAACCTGACAGAGTAAATTGAAAAAAAAAATCGTTGAAACAAGTAGAGGGACAATCTCAGCGTGACGACATATTCAATCCTATTGATGGGGGGAAACCAAGCGCGAGGAATCGCGAATCAGACTGTCCACTCAAATTTTCAGTCTCCGTCTCCATCGCTAATTGTCATATGCACACCCCAAGAGCGAATCGAATCGATGATTTTTCATTGGTGTCTCTACTTTCCGCGCTGGCAGGGTTGAAAACACCGTAGTATGGTGCTTATCTGAGGATTAGTTGAAATCTGGTGGCTGAAATTTTTGAAGGCATGGGAATGTTCATCATTTTAAGGGAACCTAGAGGCCCTAATCATCCAAGAAACAACTGTTAAACCTCAATCGAGTGTACTTAGTATGCCCAATCTTTGGTCCATCAGCCCATATGGTGGATTGCCATGGGTATAAAGGCTTATCAGTTGGTGGCCAATGACGGGGAGTGGCCAACCTCAATAATAGTAGTCATCATGACAGCTACCTTCATATTGACAGCATTTCGGCGTTGAATAGAACCACTGATTACATAGGCGTCTTGCAGACACGTTCTATCCCTCTCCCAACCCCTTCTAGAACTTTTTTCTGGGATTCCGTCAAATTTTTGCCCACATCAAGGACATATTCGTGGGTGATCTAATTACGAATGAATAGGGCCTCGCTTCGAAACAACATTAAAGACTGACCTCAGTATGCGTCTGAAGGGACTTGCAGTCTTCAACGAAGCGCCCCCGTTTTTCAGATGACCCTTCGAGTTGGCTGATCTTTGACAACTGAGCACCAATCTGTCTCACAGTGTCGGTAGCACCCGCATGCAGAGCCTTTATGTGCTGGACGAGCTATAAAAGGTTAATTAGAACGCTACTGACAGACAGAAACCGCTCTCTTTACCGTGCCAAGTTTGTTGACGCGGACAGTGGAAGCATCTTTGAAGCGCTTTGTACAGATAAAGAATAGAAGCAGAGCCTACTTGCGTCGTTAGCAACTAGTTATAAACTTTTAGCTTGCTTGCCTCTTGCGTCAGGGTGGCGATGTGCAATATCTCATAGATTGGGCGAGAGTCTTCGATAGCTTTCATGAATTTGGTATGTGCGTCTGCCGTAACGTTGATTCAGAAAACATAGAAAAAAAACATAGAATCACTCACTGTTGAAGAATGATAAGATAGAGTCGGGTGGTTCGGTGATTTGTGGAGCGTCATCAACCTTTCTCCCATGTCCGTTCGAAGATACCCCACCATTTGAAGACTGGTTATTCTTCGGCGCTGGCTTAGCATTATCCCCCCGAGGTCGAAGGTAATTGTGGAAGGGATCCAACCAGTTTGTTAAATCGGTGGCATAGTGGAACAGAGAGAGCTCGTCTTCTGTAAGCTGGCTAGCTATGAAACAGCTTCTCGTTCACCAGTGGCGAGAATTTACCTCCGAAAGCTCCTTCGTACTTTGAATAGCTAAGCGCTCTGCCAGAGGTATTCTCGCGCCCGGGCTATAATGTTGTCTCGGGCGATCGCCAACAAGAAGCTTATCGTCCTCGGTTGAGAGGTCCAAGTCGCTAGCTTCCGACAAGGCTTTGATATAGATTTTGAGGAATACAGACAACCATCCTGCCTGATAGCGAGTGAACTGCGTCCTGGCTATAGCACAGAGGAATGAGGGGTACATACCGATGGCTCCTTGCCAAAAAGAGTTGTCTGCGATAACAAAGACGGTTGTCCTCGCGGCTGGTAGTTTGGAAGAATTTCCATGTCCCGGTTGTCATGATGCACTTATATCGAGTTCAGTTACAGAAGATGACATAACGAAACAAAGACGGACGTCGATCGAAGATAAATTTCAATTCAACCAATTCCATGTCTACCAGCTCAGAGGAGATAGGCTCATGAGAGATGCGCAGCCGAACGTGCTCGATTTTGACGAGGTCTCGCTGAAGAGAGTTGTCTAGTCGTTCTTCGAAGACAACAAGATCGGGGATCTAAAATATGCTGTCAACAAGTAAGCAGGTATGAACGGAGCGAGGCATACCTGTGAGTACTTTTCCGTGCTGAACGCTTTGACGATGAACTCCGAGGTCTAACAACCGTTAGTTGATGGCAAGCGTGAGGACAGGAAACCTCCACTTGCTTCTTGAGAGTTACTGAAATAGATGTGACTGGATTCCAGGCACTCCGAAGCATATGTCAGATCACCGGTAGCGGCCAGTGAGAAATTGATGGCGCGAGAAAGGACGAGGTATGACAAAGTATCTGTTTGGATCTGTTTCACGTTCAGAAGACGATAGTGGTCCAGGGCTAACTGCGGGGCGCCTGACAAGGGAAACAATTTGAGATGCCTGCGAAGAAAGCGTTGAAAATATCACACAGACCCAATAGGCGATAAATTCTGATCAACTCCAGATGGATTTGGTATGACTGGAGACTTCTTCTTGAAGCATATTCCAATAATACGACAGCGTTGTGGAGGTGGGCCACTGCATTGTCCAATGTGAACATGTTTACATACACCTGTGCCGCGAGGATTGCTAAATCGTCTGCCGGATGCAGCTCTAGTTTTGGTAGGTCGTGCCCAAGGGGCACGGCTTCGAAATATTCACGGACAAGGTCTACAGCACGAATTCGCTCCTGGTCTACGGTCAATTGCGCAGCACTCAAGCCGTATCGAAGAAGTTTATGAGCATTGATAGATCTCCGAAGAGAAGCACTTGTGGACTTGATAGGCTTTAGCACTGGAAAAACAACAGTCCGAGAAACTTACAGGAGTGTGTGGTATCCTTTCAAGGAAAGTCATCCAGTCGGATGTGTCAGAATTAAGGTCAGCATACGGTCGAAGGTCTTCATAACATGCTGCCTTGTCCCCGAATATTTCGAAATAACGCTTTATGAGATCCAACAAACGAGAAGGCTCTGCTGACGCTGGAGTGTGCGAACCGAAAATCGATGTCTTAACATACCTGAAGGTACCCCATGAAGGACACAAAGCCTCTCAAGTTCTATCAAACCCAACCAGCCTGCCCTTTCATGACTGCCATCCTCCTCTGCAACTTTTGCAAAGAAGTCCCGCGTCTTTTCCACACGTGCGAGGTCAGGTAGCGAAGATAAATTTGGTTCATGTTGTGTGGGGGATAGGAAAGTGGCGTCTAGGATAGAGACAAACTCGAGCCAGTTACGATCCCTGCAGAAGCACCTAGATGGATGACAGATATATCTGGTGTGGCGGTGTAGCTGACCTTTTCTCCAATATCCGTTGCTCTGCTATATCCGCTTCTTCTTTTTTCCAGCCGCCTGTTTTCATAATATCCCGACGTAAATGGTCACACGAGAGATTGCGATTACAGAGGAAACGCCCCGTCTCCGTGTCTAATAGCTCCCGAGCATCCTTGTGAAGTCCAAGCTGCTGCAGAATCGAGACATGGAGATAGAGCCGATCTGGATGTACCTCTGCTTGTTCCCAGGAAGTCGACATAAGCCGATGGGCCAGCCTGAGGAGGATGCCACGCATCTCCACAGCGGTCATGGGGTCGTTAGCCTACAATTGAGTATGAACGTTGGGAAAGCGCTTTAAGGAAGGTGCAAAGCCTGACTTGCAAGACGGTGCACATGATTCCCCAAAAGATGTAGCGGTTGCTATGAAATTGTTTGTTCAGTCTGTTGGCTATCTAGGGAGAATCAGCTCAAGACAATTGCTCCAGAGTGAAAGCACAGATAACGCGGTAATTTTGAAACGAAGCTGCAGCTGAGCTTATAATCAAAGAGCGGAAGAGCCTTACCAACTGCCCAGCTTTCCAGTTTCCTGCACGCACATTCGCAAAGAAAGCTTGGCGGCCGAGTTCGTCATTGTCTGGTTGCTGTTTGAAAGCGTCTTCGAATAGCTTTACCAAGTCAGTAACTGCATCAGGCTATTTGAGCCATATAGCACAGGCAAAGGCACTGAGCACTGACATCGGCCGAGATGGCGAAGAGCATGCATCAGCGCATTTATGGTCCCATCATCTGTAGGCTTTTTTGCGAGCACCTCTTCACAAAGTGCAATAGCTTCTTCAAACTTCTGGGCGCGTGTAAGAGCAAGCGCTTTCAATGCCTGACGCTTTATGAGAAATGAAATGGAATCGTCGTAAGGGGTATGACTACCTTGAGCTGGTCGTTTTTTGGGTGTTTTTTGAGTAGCTTATTGCAAGTCACCAGTGCCGACTTGTGGGACCCACTGTCCAGAGCATCTGTACAACACTGCTGTGGTGATGTCGATGGCAACTGTGGAGAAATAGCGACTCACCATAAATTGGTCGTATCTGACGCTCGAGAGCAAGAGACGACATTGAAGGGAAGTTAAGTTATTAGCAGGGCTGTGATGGTATTGGTTAAGCGTCTTGCTGGCAAAGTATAGTAGACGCTGGCGGCTCGCTCGGCAGCGGACAAATGCCTCGTCCACGGCTTTACAACACAGTGAGCGAAAGGCAGGCGGCGAACCGCGCCAAAAGCCTCAAGTCGTACAATAAGTAAGATTTCCAAATGCTTCCTTATCTCTCTGACCATTTTTGCAAAGAAACCGGGTGGCCATTAATGCAAAGAGACGCGAGCGACATTTACGCAAACGCAGGGAGGCCGTTGAGGCAAATGAGGGCCAAGAGGGCTCTAGGTACGTTGTTCACCTCTAAATGACACTTTCACTCATTGATGGCCTAGTGAACCGCCTACGGTGTCCGAAGCGGACGTCCCAAGGATTATGGACATGCTCAACATCCACACAAATAGTTTCGTGCAACTAACAGGCCCTTCACCCACGCTTTTCATCAAAAAGATTTTTGCTATGATCCTTGACGACCTCCAGACTGGCAAAGAGGATGCAGATGCTAGGATTCTTGACCAACTGCGGCGACGTATTGCGAAATTTCAGAAACTACGCGACGAAGTCTTGCATCTAGAACATGATTTACTACTGCTGGTTGGTTTCGAGGAGGAGGTAACCATCGTACGAAGCACTGCGCGTCGAATCTCATACATCATCTCTTGTCTGGAAGATTTGTGGAGTCACAGTTCAGAGGAATACGAAATGTGACGGAGCACATATGATATTTTTCTTCTAGACCTAGTTACAGCCTCGCGCAATTTAGCTAATTCCTTTCAAAAATAAAATCTGCTGCTCATAAGTGCGCGGTAGAATACATCCTGTGGTCTCTCCCCGTCACTGGTGCATCACCTGCATCACTACCCAGGTGCCGACAAGTCGCCCGTTGGCTACGATAAAGCCCTCTGCAGATCTACATCCACACTCTCACATCCCTAACGTAATTGTAAATGCCCCCGATTTTATTATCCCGGTGAGCTGCAGACTAACACATGTTGGAAGTTGTCTTATGCTTATGCCTCTACTAGCACTCTAGATCCAATATTGGGCGTCTTCACAGGCGTATTCGCGTACTACCTGTACGAGACAAACCCCCGAACAGCACCAACTGCAGAGCAGAAGCTGCACTGTCTCGTGCGCTGGAGGATTGAAAAGTACAAGACTAGCCGCGTAACGAGAGACTCGATGGCAGCGAGTTCAGATACTGATTGGTCAAAGTTACTGGCTGAAGCCAAGGACAAATAATACAGAATATGCACTATTCTATCCCTACCGTGACCTTGAACCACTCCGGCATTGCTTTCCACTCGTCGCGTTATTCACGTAGCACGTGGAGTGCTGAGAAGCTCTCGGATCAAGTCCATGACTTGCAGAAAAGTTGTTCTATCCGGGCTAGAAAGCCCTTCAGAGGAGCGAGACAACTTCAACGCGATTCCAATAACCACGGGGGTACGGGACGACCCAAACTGGCTATACCAATCCGAGGACCATATGAGGGTAGCGATTTGGGCAGCGTAGGATGAATACAACGTCTGGTGATCCGGAGATGGTGCATGTCCGAAAAGATACGTCAGGTCGATGGATGGATGGACTGGTGGTAGGGTGCTAGCGACGGATGCAGAAGTGTCCGAAGGGGTATCGGCCAGGGCAACAGTTGCTGGCAAAGAGGCTTGGATCTACCATGTTGTGCCAAATCAGACGAAACAAAACCGAGCAGTAAATTCGCAGGTTGCGTACAAGTGTCCCGACTTTTTTTAACTGTGTTACGATAACAAGGACACGATCCGAGAATGTCTGAATAATCACTTGGGTGTGGGTGGACTCAATGACCCGTTCTGCGAGTATAACCGGTTGCGACATCACTGCAATCGGCAAGAGCAGCGGGCCGATAAACAATGGCCATGACCACGACAACAACCCTCACTAGCAAGGGCAAAGCAAAAGATGACTGTACACAGTCAATGTTACCATCTCACTCGTGGAATTTTCATGCTCTTGTGGAACAACGACGCAGGTCTCCCCCCTTGCCTCCTCATTTATCATCTCCTTGTCTCAACTTAGCTTGACAGGCCAGTCCTATGGACAAGTTCAGCCATCCTCTTTGCCCACGAAAGTGAACCTGTTATCATCGGACGCGCGTTCCCATCGTCAAGACAGTTTCGTCTTCAACCTACTGTGGGTAACAGCACGCCAGGGTCGTATGAACCTCCTACAGTCCTCAGCGTGTCGCCCGACGAGAACTGGCTGTTCGCGTACTTCCCTGGTCGACAACTACCTGGGGTGGGGTGTTTCTGGCGAGCCCATCGAGCCGATGAATGGGATTTCGTCGCGTCTATCAGCCTCACTCGTGGCAGAGGCGTCGTCTGTGCTGTGTGGTTGAGTCATGCGAGAGAGGTATGGCTTCATACCTCGATGCCTTAAAAGTGACCCATTATTCACCTGTACCACAGTGGGTTACAGACACAGGCTGGAATACATCGAGGCTTCCTCCACTCGGCCCCCCAACGCTGTCCTCCTTGCCTACACTTATACTTATCACACAGAACCTACAGGTACAGCTCTGTTGCGTCCGTTTCACTCCCCAAGAGTCCAAAGTAACAACTGTATCTTGCTCTCTCGAAAAACATGAAGCTCGTGACATGGGTGGGACTACTTCAAACCTCGATTCCTCTGCAGGGTTTGAGAGTCGTTCCTGCACGCACGCAGCAATTGGTCTTGGTTATAATGGTTCGCCTGATGCCTTCTGTTCCGAACTCACAGGTCAATGTTCAGATCACAGAAACTGCAATCCTGGTAGCAACTCGCTCACGGGCGAAAGTTATCCCCCCTGAATCATCCTACGTCCCGCTCGGACTCGACGAAGTCCCCGATCTATCTGCTCACTTTCATGATGTGCATCTGGCTGAGTCCACAGACTGGGAAAGCTGGGCACAAGAGTCTAACATCGATATTTGTGAAGTCCGTTTGGGTTTGGACGGGCCTCGGACGTGTAAGTTTTTCTCCATGTTGTACTCTCCACATTCGAATACAACCACTCCTTAGGTCTCTCTACAATCCCTCTTCCTCCTTTGAGATGTGGCGCTCATCCGCTCAGCTCCCTCGTGTTTTGTTCCGGAGACCCCCACCATATCACTATGTCCGAATCAAGCCCTGCGCCCCATACGGCAAAGATGTACTTATGTCTGTCTCACATCGACTCTGGTAAATGTGATGATAGCGTCTTCGGAATGGAAAATCGCCTATATTCCCGGGCTGATTCTACACTTCCTAAATCAGAGCTAGTCGTGTTTGGCTTTTATAAGAGAGTACACCCACAAGCCAATATCTCTGACTGGGTTTGCTTTTCCTCTGGTGGCACCTCTACAGGAAGTTGACTCTGCGCCGCAGTCATCTACAAAGCTAACATCAAAGACCTTCTCTGAGACACTAGCATTCATACTGCCCTGCCATCGACCATCAGGTACAAATACAATCGTTGCCGGTAGCTTGAATACCCGGGGTCCAGCATTATCCTCAAAGAGAAACTCGCTGGCGAAAGTTCCGAGTGGTAGTATCACAGTGCTTCAACTGTGAGCTAGTTTTGTAAAGTTGTCCTTCGTAGTCTCATGTGCTAATAACAGCCCTTCGCTTGATGCTCATCCTGAATGGGCTTCAGAGCCCCTATTAATGGGTTGGAGCGAGAGCTCCTACGGGTATCGTGAGCCTTATTTCTGTCCTTGGAACTGATATTTATCTCCCTTGCTTATCATGTTTCTAGCCCCTCTTAGCGTAGTCCTCTCCCCCAATGCCGTTCTTCTGTGTGCGATCTCTCAGTCGACGATAACCACCTCTAGATTAACTGTCCATTCGATGCCTAAAAAAATTCAGCACGACGTCCCAGGTAGAATGAGCCTATTTCTATTCTAATGCGGAGCTTTCAGTGCTGAATTCATATTGCTTAGCGACTGAGCCCCGTCCTGTCCTTGACCTCGTTTCTGCCCTTGTATTGGCCATCCGGTCCAAACGTACCGTATCGGATGTTGTCCATCAACTCTCACTCAGTTCAGTCAGTGTCCAGCAGGTTGAAAGCATATTGTGGGAAGTTCTCGAGGCACTTGAATTGCACGATGATGGATTACGAGATGTATGGTTCCATGCATTCCTTGGCACTCTTCTCGAGATCTATCGGTAGGTTTGTCGTTGAACTCGGTATATGAGTCTGAGTCATTTCTGGCAGGCTGAAGGGCGAACGGACGCAAAAGAAATTTGACAAAGAAGATTTTAGAACACGCTGTAAGACCCTACAAGACCTCTGTTCCGTCATGGCCTGTCACAATGCTTTTCAAGATTGCATGGACGGTGATAGCATTGGGCTCGGTGCGCATTACATAGTCACCTGGTATCGGGGCTCACGATTGCCAAAGACAACATCTGGCCACTGGTGGTACTGAGCACCTGGTTCATGGAGTTCCTAGAGGAATTGATGAGGGAGTGCGTCCTGCTAGGCGACTCTTGGGAAGGCCTACGGGAGGAAGTTGCAGGTGTGTCATTGATTTATGATCGCCTTAACTGGGCTTGAACTCCCGTCAGTAGAAAAACAAACCGTCCCTTCCCTCCATCCTATTCTATTGAACTTGCTTTCCCCGGACGCGTTGGCTAAGCTTAGCACGACTGTCCGTGATGTCAAGCAATTTTATGATCAACTAAAGAGTCTCGACCCCAACGGAGAAAATGGCACTGTCTCAAGGAATACTCTACTCGACACTGTAGACAGCTCTGGTATCAACCTAGAGGCTTTGGAGTCCCTGCTCACGCGAGCCTCAGACAGGGTTGAGGGATTGAATGGTGTGCTGGCTTTCTATTTGCTCCCAATGGCTAGAATACTCAACGATGTACAGCAGCTGACATACGGCGGAGCGTTGCTGCATGCAACCCCGTGCCGACGGTCTACCGTCCCTTATGGGAGATTGCGCAGACGATATCCAAATCCAATGCCATTGAAAAGTCGCGGCTATTTATCAAACCACTGGAATTCGT
>QFDW01002842.1:0-22678 GCA_003315895.1 Lactifluus rugatus | reverse complement strand
GAAATGATCTCTGAGGGAAAGCACAAGATGCCGAGCTTTGACATTCCCACGCCAGCCCTGAAAAGGTCATCAGCTTCATGATTTCGATAAAAGGGATGTCAACATGGTGCGTATGCGTACCATATCTTTCCAAATCTCGTGAATTGACTTTATAAAACAGCCTGTGTTATATGTTTAGGGAGAGGCGCGCAGAAAGAACCTCACCCTATCACGGATGCGCTCGTGAGGGCCACCGCTCAACTCTCGAACGACACGATCACTTGCCCGATTGACAACGACGGTCATTCGGTTGACGATCTGGTCCTTCTGCTCTTCAAACTTCCGGAAGAAAACCACTCGATTTTTCTCCGCGGCAGCATCGGGGTCCTCGAAGATATCGTTTCTGAGACTATCTCCATTCGCATTTGGGTCCTCATGGCCAGGCTTTGCTCGACGGGTGGGTTTCTTGGAAACACTTGACGTCTTGGTCGCAGTTCTCTCTAGTAGGTCACGCAACATCTCGCCATTCTCCCGGACGGTCTTTATTCCACCTTTTCGAGCTATTTCTTCCTGGAGACGTTCGTGCTCAGGGGTAACTAGTTCCTGGAGCAGATCTTTCAGAGCGTTCAACCTGTGACTTGATGTCAGCGAATAATCAAGGCAAGATATATGCAAATTTACTTTTGGTCGAGTGCCTTCGTTGTGTCTTCAATAGCATCAAGTTTGACATTGGCCTTGTCGACACCCTCGGTTAAGTGAATGGATAACTCGTGATGAAAGTCTTCGCGCCGTTGTGTGAATAGTTTCACCCAACCGACGAATTTCTCGTCCCAAGATGGGCTCCGGATCACCTTCGCCAGAAGCTTTTTCTTCATGTAGGTATCGCACACGTTCGAACAATCTTTGACATCTTCGGCTGTTTTTTCAACAAGTGATCTCAAGCGATCCTCAATTGTCCTGCCATCGGGTGCGGTGAGTTTCTCGTTCTGTACATCCTTTAGGCTGAGATGTGTCAGTGTACTGCAATAGATGAATGTGAACACACACCATAGCAAAACGCTTACTGTATTCTTCATTTCGGCATACAGCATGATGACCTTCTTGTCGTTCTCATGACGCTTCTTCACGAGGGTGTAAACCGTTTCGAATGCCAGGACAACGACTATTCAACGAGTAAAACGTGCATGAACACATATCATAACATCAACATACCACCAACAAAAGGATGCAAAGTTTTCAATTCATGAAGGACCTTCATGAAAACAGGAATGCCCTGGAAAAATGTATCGATTCCTTCTTTCATAGCAATGCCAATGTCACTGTGGTCAACAGCAACTACAGACGCTGTGATGGTAGGTCCGAACGGTGCAACATTGGTCTGTGCGGTAGTAACAGAATCACCTTGGAAACATAATTAGCATACTGAGAAATAAGTCATTAGGTGGAGGCTGCACCGATGGCATCAGACTTGTGAGTAGGTTTGGTCTCTTTTGGGCCGGCATTGACTGCGTTAAATGCTTCAACGATCTTGTCTGACACAGGGCTTGTAGCCGACATCATTCTGGATGGGCGCTATAGACAAGGAAGGCTGGGAGACTATGGGTCCGGACGGGAAAGATGTTTGTGGGGACGCTTCCTGCGTGTGGGCTTGGGTGTAGAGGAAGAAGACTTAACCGGGAACACAACTGAAGGAACACTAGTGTTCTTCGGGACTTAAGTACCTGATACATTCGCATTGGTCGGTCACAGGGAAAACTGAATGTGTGCAAAGACAGCTAAGGAATGGCGCAGCCAACAAGACAAAGGGGGGAGAGATGGTCATAAGGCTCCAGCAACTCACCATTCCAAGTCTGGTGTCATCAAGAGTCGCCAACTTTGATGTAGTCGTTCCATGAATAGTAGGTTTGATGTCCCTGTGCCTTGATCCCTGATCGAATCGAGCTTGATCGGCTAGGACACTGCCACAGTCACGGTGTCATATCGCCGTGTGCCGGTGAGCGTATGACTGTACTGTACCGTCCACTGCCTACTAGTATTATCGTTGAGCTTTGCAGAAGAGACAGACGAATGCACCCGTTGCCCACTCAAAATTTCTGGGCAATTCCCCATCACAACCGGAGCGCAATCATCACAGCACAGTATTATTGCAACAGCAGATCTAGTGTACCTTGGTTCATATGAAAGCAGTAGCCTAAGAACTGATTAAATACAGCAAAAATATGTACTTTTAGCTAAGTCCGGTGACATCCCAAGTTGTAGCTGTGGGTCTTTCCAATTAGCGAAGAACAGTCATGTCAGGATTGGCGATCCATAATTAATCGGGGCTTTCTACCTTGGCAGTTCCTGCCAACTTTTGGAGGAGCTGCTCGATGTTTCGAATCCGATCACCAAGGTCATCTAACCGTGTGTGCATGCTATCAAGGCGGCCTTCCAGCGACATGAGTCGCTGCTCCGTTGAGGCCTTTTCGGTATTCTCCTCAGGCGCTAGGCAACGGATGAGATGGTGCTCCTCAGTATGTTTACCGGAACTTCGCATAAGGTCTGGAACGCCTTTCGTATCGCATGCGTCGCAGATGAAAAGGTTGTCTAATAGCGCAAGGTGACAACTCGGAATCCAGGTGAGCAACAAGTTTTTAGGACTGACCTTGGCAAACAATGCAATACCAAAACGGGAAGGAAAGAGGACCTTTCCCCTTGCACTCCCCACTCCCACATGTAGGCAAGTCGCGATCTCGGTTTTGAGGGGATGGCCCGGGCGTCTGCGTCGCGTCTTGTGACGTCTCATCTTCCAGGCCATGGGGAGTAACCCCGACGCTCGACGTATTCGCAGTGTCTGGTCCATTATCCTTCTTCTGTGACTGTTTAGAACGTTCTGCAATCTTCTTGCAGAAACCTTCCACTCGTCCGAAAGCCGCATGTGCTGCAGTACGTACACGGCCATGTTGACGTTCCAGGATAGCGGTACGAACCTTGATAAGTTTGTGGTTTGGTTCATGTGCGCCCTCGAGGTCTGTGCGGTATGTCACGCGTGCAGTAGCACACTGTGGTGCCGAGCAGAGATCCAAAGGATTGTACATATCCGTGCTCTTGTTGGCACAATCGAGACAGAACAGCCGAGCACCGCCGATGCAGCCACGACATGAATCACACCAAGCATTCCTGTAGACTGTGTCAGCGTTCGGATTCGGCAAGTAAGACACCCAGTACGCACCCATGCACCCATGTGCTCGCGCGTATGCGGTTGATCTGAGAACGGTAAAAACAAGCATCGGCAGGTGTCACCCGCTGTACAGCTGCGCAGAGCCGTCGTATCTCTTCGTCGTTAAGTGGCGCCCCAAAGTAAAGGGTACGGACTGTCAGGGTGATCACCGACTTCCGGTCATCGCGACGCTGAGAAAAATACGACCATGACCAACGGTCCCGACGTATGTCATTTCGCACAGCTGCAATTGCAAATCTCCATAGGGCGCGAGGTCTGTTATCCGAAAGCTCTTTGATACCAGGGTATACGGTGAGATAACCAGGCGGAATTCTGCGAAACTCTATTGGGCCGATGGACTTATCTGGATCGGCCGAAAAACCAAAGACACCGGTCAAGGCATCGTGATCTGGATTGAAGTGGCCGTTGAAAAAAACGGGAGCCCAAAATGCATCGGGGAATGACATCTTGAACTTGATTTGCATGACGTCGTTTTCACCCTTGGACCAAGACCCAGTAATGGTGTAGCGTCCTCTACTAGACCAGGCATTGGCCTTGAAGTTTTGTTCGTCGTCAACAGGTTCAAGTACAAATGTCATCATCGAGTTAGTTCCGCTAGTCTGCCGGATGCCGTCGCTTTCGTAAAAATAGCCATGCCAGTGTCCCAAACTGCATTGCATGATTAGAAGACGAGGAAGAAGAGGTGCAAATACAACGGAGAGCGCACATGTCCTTCAACGGCGGTTGAGCATCACGATAGCTTGGAATATCCTGGGTTGAGTGTCCATCATATACCCAGTAATCAAGCGCCAGTTCGTCTGTGTACTCATACTTCAGAATATCCTCCAGTTTGACATCTTGGTCTTCGCCTGCATCGTTGTATGCTATGACTGGAGGATTAAGATTTCGGATGTAGTCCCTGGACCACAGGGCCTTTTCGTTATGGTAATACCGGAACTTCAAGCCGAATACTTCAGAAGGTAGAACCGTCTGAATGAAAATATATAGCGCACAATCCCATAGGCAAAGTTTTGGAAGTGTTTCTCAGCGTCGAATTTCTGCTGAGAAAAGATATCTATGTGCATTGATGGGGTCAGTGTACTGTATTGCTAAGAATAGGGCAGCTGACATACTGGTGAGGTCGTTCACGCGGTACCTGATAGCATCCTTCACAACTAAAATACTCTCTACGCTATACCAAAGCTCGCGCGCGTCCAAGACCTTCGTCCGCATGACTCGCATGATCTCGTAGTGGCGCTTCATTAGCAAGTACAGCAACGGAAAGACAGTCTACAACACTCAGATGAGTCGAAGGTAGCGCTGAGTGCGTTGGAAGTGCTGACCTTTTCGATACGGCCCACGGCCGTTATGAGTGTAAGGGTATCGATACCGTCAATAACGTACTCCACTGCTTTCAGGTTATCGCCTAACCGAGCTTCCTCTGCCTCCAGATACGAGTCGAAGTTGTCTGAACGGTTTGGCCCAGGTTGTAACTGGAGCACAGCGGCGGTTAATGTGTGAACAACATTCCAGACGTAGGTGAAGTAGTCATCGAGAGACTCCCGGTTGGGAGGGAGCACCTCGGCACGAACACCTTCCATCTTCGCAAAGAGGTTTTCTATCTTGTTAGCGTAATTGATGATCGAAGATCTATATCCTGCCAAAAGATTCAGCAGGTGGTGTGCTAGCAGGAGATGTTCTGCTCACCAAGTCCCCAGAAAGCTATCCAGTGAGGGAGGCTACGAGCAATAAGGCGGTGTCCATTTGGTTTTGAAACAATACTTACCTCCAATCAGCCGGTCGAGATCTCGTAAAGTTATTCATCTCCGTGATAGTGATGAAACCTGATGCGTCGTCATCAAATGCCTCCATGATAGGTTGCAACCACGTGACATCGATATATTTGATTGCCCATGCATCCGGATTTTGGGAGCCCTTCTCTAGAGCAGTGCTCAACCCACGAACAGCGGGAGCCTCGGAAGAAAGCTTCTCCAAGTAATGGTCTCGGAGGGCGAGCACAAAATGTCGAGCCTTGACGTTCCCACGCCAGCCCTACAGATCTAATCAATGTCAACGCACACCATCTGAGGCACTATTTGTATCTACCATTTCTCTCCAGATCTCATGAATTGACTGAAGAGAACGCCGGGTTAATATAGTCGTACGTTTGTGGAGAGGCGGACAAAGGAAATACTCACACGATCGAGGATCCGCTCATGAGGGCCACCTCTCACTTCTTGAATGACACGGTCACTCTCCCGCTTGACAACACGTGACAACTCGTCGATGATCTGCCGTTTCTGCACGTCGAACTTGCGGTAGAACACTGTCTGATTCTTCTCTACGGCAGCATCAGGCTCTTCAAAGATGTCATTTCTAAGGTCGTCGGCATTCCGATTTGTGTCAGTAGGCTTTCCTCGTTGCACGCGATACCCCTTGGTGTTGGGCGCACTTGACCCCTTGCTCACGGTTTCATCCAGGTCAAGGAGCATCTTGTCGTCATCCCGAACGATTTTTACTCCTCCTTTCGCATCCACGAGATCCGCAAGTTGTTTCTGCTCAGGACTTACAAGCTGCTGGAATAAGATCATCATAGCCTCCATCCTGTGGTACAAATTGAACATACGATTAGGAGAGAAACATAGGTACGAACTTTTTATCGAGCGATTTTACTTGGTCTCCCATAGTGTCGAGTTTGGAATTGGCCTTGTCGACACCTCGGCCCGTGTGGATGGACAATTCGAACTCGAATTCTTGGCGTCTCTTGGAGAAGAGGGTCACATAACCCAGGAGTTTGTCATCCCACAGTGGGCCCTGGAGCACCTTCGCCAGAAGCTTTTTCTTCGCATATGTATCGCAAACATTCGAACAAGATTTGATGTCAACTGCAGTACGCTCGACGAGAGGTGTCAAACGATCCGCAACGTTTCTTCCATCAGGTCCGATGAGCTTGTCACTCTCTGCCGGCAGGTCGTGGAGGCTGCATGATATGAGTAAAGTATAGTGGATGGATAATACTACGTACAGTAGCAATACACCCATCATATTCTTCATCTCAGCATAAAGTGCAATGATCTTCTTTTCGTTATCGCGACGCTTCAGCTCGAGCGTGTATATAGTCTTGAAGGCCAGAACAACAACTATACTTTCTCAATTATTTCGTGTCTACGCGTGTCATAAATTCAACGTACCGCCGATGAAGGGATGCAAATCTGCCACTGCATCTAAAGCGTTCATGAAAACAGGCATACCCTCTAAAAATTGATTGATCCCCTCCTTCACAGCCCGGCCAGTGTCACTCTGTTCGACAGCGTCAACAGCTGCCTCAAGCAAGGGCGTGAAGGGCGCAATGTCACCCTGCGTGATAGCAACCGTGTCATCTAAAGGGAAGGATCAGTGTTCGCTGCAGAACAACAATAGAATGAGCTTTGGGAACTGAGAACACACCAACAGCATCAAGTCTATAATCCATGTTGGAATCTTTGGGGCCATCATTGACCGCATTCCAGGCTTCAGCCAATGAGGTTGACACAGGTTTCAGGGCCGGCGTCATCTCTGTTTGAATTACTATGGACGGCTTGGCATGGGGGACATTAGGACCTGTGGCGGAAAGAGTCGTCGGCAGAGGCATTTCGCGACTTCCGGCATCAGATATAGGATTTTCCACCTTGAGTGGTACGGAAAGTGTAGAGGATGAGCCCGCACGATCATCAGCAGACGGAGTCTTCCTTCTCCAATGATAAGGAATGGTGGGCACTGGTTCAGAAGCCTGCCGCTGCTGCTTAGGTGGTTTATTGGAGCCGTCAGAAGACAGGCTCCTTCCAGCATCATCAGCGGAGGTACGGCGGGCGAGACGCGGTTGGCTGAGCTTCTTCAACAAACGGGGGATGGGCATTGGTGTGGCGCAAGGGATAGAACCCAATGGTCCGGCCGACTTTTGTTGGGAACGCACCTCCTGGTGATGAATTTATTACCCGGAACACGGGTTGAACGTTGCTGGATCGCTGACACAGAGATCTGAGGATGAGCGACAGCTATTCCCAAGTTGGAGGGAAAGCCTGAGCTCCAATTGAAGGCGGACCCCCGCGATAGCCGCTGCTTGGTGTACATTTGTACTAATTTATGCCGTACACTGGCAACGACGGCCGCCCAGCAAGATGGACGCTCAGCTCCTGAGTCAGGCGCTTCGGAGTCCGAGCCGTAAGTAGTCCAAACGAAACGCGTCACACCCGAGTCACCTGTGATTTCCAGCCGATTACCACCGGTTCGGCGTGCGCGTGCATGGCCACGTGGCCACAACAACGTGATTATACGGGCTCATAGTGAAAAAGTACCAAAAGTACCGAAAATTCAAAAGTAACCTACATTTTGTCAAAAAGTAATCAAGTCGAAAAACTTCGAAAAACAGCCAATTTACTAGCATTTGACTAGCATGGGTGATGCCAACTTTTTCACTTTTCAGTGCTCAAGGGGTAGAGGAGTAGATTCAGAGCTAAGTTGGAGGAGGTACTATTAGGAAAAAGGCACAGCCGTTGAGGAAAGGGAAAGGTACAATGGAAGCAATGAATTTTCCGACTAATTGAATAGTATCCATGGTAAATTTGGAGCAAGATTTGGAGTCTGAGTGAAATTGAAATTGAACAAAGAGACCTCGATGTTCGGTGCCACGGGCCGGCGCCTTAGGCCTTAGCTAATCAGTCACATCGTTTGTCACGTGGCCGTACAGCCTTTTCAGGCTTTCGGTTGAAAAACCGGCAATGATGGCTGGTTATTACCATAGTACTCGCCCTGGCAACCTCTACGTGTACCATGTCATGTAGCAGGGTCATTGAATCACATCAAACTATGACGCACACTTATCCTATAACATTCCCCATGGGGAATACGATGTTTGATGATGCTTCAGACCGTGTGCATGTGGTCATGCCAGTGTACACCACAAAGGAATTCGTATATGTACGTGTAGCTATGACAAGATCATCTTACACTGGCAACAGTTTTACGTGGCCTTGTCAGGAATCGGTACTCCCAATTAGACGCTAAGTAGCCTATGACTGTACATCGGAACTTTTGCTTTTCACAACCAACTTTAGCCAATTCCAGAGCCCTTCTGCCTATTTTTAAAGCCGAGTTATCAATTATCTCTGTTGCCATCTGAGCATCCTGAATATGAGTTAATCAGCTCCACTAATCTGCCATCTTGGCCCTAACCTTTCCATCAAACACACAGCCCTTCAATATGCCATTTCATACAAACATATTTTAACCAACTCGAGTCTTGGCGCACCAGCAAACAAAGTACTAGTACCCTGAGCCCAGTCTGCTATAACCGCTGGAAAAGCTTCTCTACTATGAGCAATGCGCCACTGGATGTGGACTTCTCACTACGAGACATTTTCTATCTTATCCGGGAGAGTTTTTGACCCAAACAGTGCCATGCCCTCCTGGCAATGGGTATTGTTTGTACCCTAACTCAGGCTGCATCATGATGTACAGTATCCTCAACAGAAATTATCGTACTCGAGTCAAGACTGAGTGTTGCCTGTGTACTGCGAGGTCTTGTTTCTCGCCTCGGACGTCGTTGGCAGGTCAGGTACTTTGGGGCTTTAGCGCCTTCATGCATTCCTCAGGATCCGGACTCCCAAGAATGGATAGATTTCGACACTATCATGCCAGAGAAGGGTCCCTCGTAACTCGTCTATCTTTTCTACAGCCCTACGGCTTTTGGGTTTCCGAGTCGGTTATAGCTCCCGTAGAGCCTCAGCACTCTTCACTCGTGTTGGCACTTTCAATTCTCACTGCACAATTTACTAGTGAAGGGATCACAATGCTGACACTCATCGATGGGAACCGCGACAGACGACATCAGCTACATCCTCGGTAAGTACAGGTAGAAACCCCCAGCTCAGAGCACAAAGAAGAAAATGAACAATAGAGAGGTACGCATCAGGAGACATATACCACCAGCAGAATGTTCACAACCAATTTATCAAGCAAGCCCCGTGACACAAGCGGCACGCGCTCCTTGGAGACGTTCCCGCTCATCTCCTTGTCAGCCAGCAAAACTATGCCCGCCTCTGCGAGCGGCATTGCGCCGCTCTGTTCAATCCGGTGCTGGAGGTTGATTATCTGCTCCTCCCCATACACTCCACTCACCGGGCGGCGGCCAGGACTGCCGTATGAGGCATCGGTAACTTCCGGGCCACACTCAACGACGCCATCGACAGGCCAGACGTATCCACCGGCGGTCCAACGCAATTCGGGTGAAAGTTTGTAAAGCTTGACTGCGTGGTAAAGGATCGAATCGCCGCCCTTCAGCTACCGATTATGGACAGAGGGTCAGGTGGGCACTGCATGCTTAACTCTGGGCGTAACACTCACATACGGTACCAGCGACTCGGCGAGTACGTCTGCCGGGCTGACGTTGTAGTCGCCCGTGAGGTAGAATGCGATGGTGCGCCCACGCATTATGTTGAAGACTTGGGCCAAATTGTCCAAGAGGTAATCACTCGGCGTGATGAGCGGATCGGGGGACACGCCCGCCGGACCGAACGTCTTGAGATACACTCCGTACGACATGGTGATACGGCAGCCCTTCTGCACAGGCTCGACCTCCGTCGTGCAGTCTGACAAGTACGCGACCCAGTCTATATGCCCACCTTTCCCGCTACGCCCCTGGAAGCGCTCCACGCCTCCATCGGGACAAGTCACGAAGAGCGCACCACCACGGAATCGCACTGGTAGTGTCAGAATCACGGTCGCGACACGCATGTCGCCAGGGATGCCTTGACTGGTCATGCGTGCCCCAATCGGAACTATCTCTAGTTTGTCACGCACAGCTTGGAGGTAGTGTCCTGCTGGCAGCGTGGGGAAAAGCGTGTTGCGCACCGCCTCAAGGATGGGGTGATTGGCAAGTTCGAGCGAAGTCGTCAGGGGAAGGTTTGTAGGATAGAAGAGTGAGTCGCTCTCCCCGTCGTCTGTTTGTGGATGGGGCCGGCAAGCGGCAATCAAGACGTCCAGGGCAGGAGGTGTGTCATAATCGACGTCAATGGGAAAATCGAGCGAGTGCGTGATTCCACTCTGACGGGCGCTCACTTATCAGTCGAGGGAAAAACACGGATCTTATAGAAAGCCACATGCCTTTGTCCGGAAGAATAGGCTGAGGGTGGCAACGTCCACTGGTATACGCCCAGATATCGCATAGGGATGTGCTTTGACTGCGATGGCATTTCCAATGCTTTCTTTCAGTGCGACCTCGCTCGTATAGTCGGACACTGCGCGACGCATGGGTGGCCGAGGCCGGGGACTCGATGCGCGCTCTATCTCGAATTCCGTGGTACTTGGAGCTCGGTAGGCCACAGACGGCAAATTGCGCCCAACGATTGCCGGCGAGACAGCGGGGGAATGCATGATCGGTAAACCTGGAGGCGGTGACAGGGAAATTGCTGAAGGTATCATTATAGTGAGTGGGTCAGGGTGCAGGGTAGAAAAAAGCTTGAGCTGAGGTGTTTGTGAACTGGAGGCGCCTGATGACAAACCGCTTATCTGATTCCACGCTTCGTGCTATCACGGTCAACTGTGCACAGTGCAGCGATAAAGTGGAGGTCTCATGCAGGATGACACAGATAGGCCTTTAAATGAGGGGGAAATGCGGGGTGAGGACCGGAGCATCACTCAATCATAGGTGATAATCAGTGTAACACGCCCAAACCTCGTGTCCGTGTCCCATCTGACAAGGCATCAGGTCTTCATCTATGGACCATATGCCATAATGGATTACTATTTCTGGACCCAGAGAAGCGGCGGGAGTGCCAATGGTTCGAGGCCACATAACTGATGGTCCACTGAACGTGGGAGCAATGTAGTCCAACCTTAGTTGAGCAGTTGGGCCGTCTCGTTGTCCGGATGTTTTTTTAACAAAGAAGAAATTTTGGACCTCCAATCGTCGTGACCTGGCTTTCTAGAAAATTGGGAGTTTGAGTCATCTCGTTGTCACCTGCTCCAAGACACGGGCAGTAGAGATGTTCAGAGGCCGAAACGCGTACCCTTGTATCGTCTGCTTCTATTCACCAACACCGCACAAGAATCCTCCCGAGAAATTGCGAACTTGAATAGAAAGACGGTCGCGTGTGCTGGCACGGGGTCCTGATTGCTTACGATTGAGATATCAGTCTCTGCGTGGGCTGTCGCGAGGTTTCGGGTGTCAGATCTCCGGCGCAATCACTATTGATTAGCGTGCTTGTCACCTTGCCTGCGAGGCCTTCTCGGGGGGCATAACTCAGGCTAGACATTTGTCCATGATGACTCCTTCGTTCGGTATCCGTTGTATATGGAATTTAGCCTTTATTGGAGCGTCATCATGAGGTGTCGAATGATTTCTGGCGAGCAAGATCACTGCACTGCTGACAAGGTCGACATTTCCCACCGGCAATGTGGTTGGTATAGCAGTGCTTTGATTGGGGGTACTGAGGAGAGCATGCCCTTCGACAAGGCGGCGTAGTTACAGTGCTGGCCCCGACGTTCGGTGAACTCGAAGAACATCCATGCAATATATCGTGACTTACCTGTGCTGTAGCAGCTCTAGCGGCCGCGGAGTCCGGTCAAACGGGCGAAAGATATATTATAAGCGAGATCCGAAGCTTCTAATGAAGTATTGACGTACTGAATACGTCTCTCTGTGGTTGGCCTTGAGTCGTGGGGGCCGCACTGTAGAGTGTTCACCCACGGCCGAAGTTTGGCTGTACCTACCGTAAAGGTTTGAATGCGATTCGTGGGCGTCAAGAGTCTAACAGGCCGCGACCACGAACCAACGAAGAGAGTCCATTGCCTTTTAACGTCTCAGAGATCTCATGCATCTCGTTGCGTTTACTATTAATAACTCGGCCGTTGCTCACAAAGTCTTCAGGCGCGAAGTGCTGGGCGGTTGTACGCATTTGAGATTTTTGACCGACCCAGGCACTTACCTCCGTCGCGACTCGCGATGATTAAATACATTAGCACTTTGCATGTGCAACCTACAAGGCAAAGTATGTGACACATAACCCACAGCTGTCTGCTCAACTAATCTAATAGTATATAATATGCCTGCTAAGAGTGTCATGCCCTGACCTAAATTTCAAAGTCCATGGTACCACGATCATCTGCTGCGAGCCGTGCATATTCTAAGCACAGCCGGTATACATACGCTGTGGAGGGATCGACACGCTGATCAGCAGTGAAAACACCAGGATCGGGGCTAAGCTCACCCTCCAT
Source organism: Lactifluus rugatus (assembly GCA_003315895.1). NCBI lineage: Eukaryota > Fungi > Basidiomycota > Agaricomycetes > Russulales > Russulaceae > Lactifluus > Lactifluus rugatus. Next base: position 10,248 of record QFDW01002842.1, on the reverse strand, counting down.
ATCGACCCGGCGGCCGATAGTGTTTTGCCAGTGTTTCCCTGCACGTGCGATACGCCGCAAGCGTCTATCACCATCGAGGGGTTTGCGCTGTGTTTGTGGAACGTGTTGCGCTGTGGAGTTCACAGTAACAAGCGCATCTGGTGTACCGCCTGAGAAGAAGGCGTGGATATTGTATACCTCAGCATAAGACGTCGACAGTGGGATGTAGTGAAGCCTGAATGCACACTGTCGTAGTATCATAGAAAGATATGCATGAAAATGAAACGCACCAGGGCTGTATCCAATCGGAGAAGAATTCTTGATACACAGTAGACTTGATGACGGCACTATCAGACCCCAGGAGGGCGAGGAACTTGCCAGAGTAGCCCATTCCATCCAAGTCAAGAAGGTACTTGTGTGCCCAGTGGTCGCTTAAAATTGCCGCGTCATCAAAACGATTGTCCTGAACTTGCTGTTCCAAGCCACCAGGATAGTTCTCGTAGTCGACCGAGCTGACAAATGCGACGTCCATTATTTCCCGATTTAGGGAGACCATCGGTACAGAGGCATATACAAAATTCGTGGAGTTTGGTGGGTCAGCGAAGACAATTGTGCGATTAATTTCAGATGTACTGCTGGCGAGCCGGACGAAACTGAAAAACGGTGAGATATTGCTTTATATAAGCAAAGAAAAGGGGGCATACCGATGTCGCTGGTAATACGGTGAGAAGCCTCGCGGCGAGCTGCCGCCGCCAGTCGTAGCACCACGAAAAAAAATCTTGGCACCCTTCTTCTCCCAAGGTATTTCCATACTATCTAGCTGCCTGATTTCCAGATTCACATCGTCCCACGCATACGTATGACGCCGAGTGGTCCCGTAGTAATAGTGACTTGGAATTTTGATGTCACTGAAGCCCAAAGCTTTGGCAGGGGAGAGGATCGGATATAAAACGGAGACAGTTCGCCAGTCGGAGAAGAAATGACCTTGTGATACATGAGCAGATGGGTTGTCACAGAAAGACAATGTTCCGGCAGTTTCCCTGGCGAAGGTAAAATCGGGACCACGGAATGAGGGAGAAGAGTGAAAGTAATTGGTAGTGCCGTTGATGCCATTCGCTTGCTTCGAGCTCATGACGCGTCGGGCTGGAGAATCCGGGGGACAAATCCGACGATATGCCTCCCAGACACTACCCTCTCCCCTCCAGTCAGGAACAGAAAGGTGATCTGCCACGTCTCTTTGAGCTTTTGCACGTCAAGGCTCAGAGGGAAGACAAGAACACACCGAAAGTCTCTTCGCGGGTGATATTCGAGTATTTTTGGTACTCCCATGGCACGAGCACGCGGCCCTCTGCTCGAGCATTGATAGCGAAGTCAAGGTCAGGGAGCTGAATCCCAGTGGAGAAGGTTGATTAGAACACATCCTCGTGTCAGATGTAAGACGCACCGTTCTCCGAAACTTCTCTATCATTTTCAGAAAAAAGCGAGCACGCATACTCACGTCGTCCTTGTCCACGCGCGGCTTGACATTGACGGCCTCTGCCTCGCCGCCTCGTATGCGTATCAGGTCGACGGAAGGAAGATCCCGAGCGGCCTAGTCGGCACAGGCATTAGGTGACACATCGAAGAATAAAAGATGCGAAGTACACACCTGAAACGCCCTCCGTCTGAACTCCGCACCTGTCACGTCCCAGAAGGGTTTTAAATCGCCAACGAGGCCGTCATACTCATCGACCAATTTCACCTTATTCGTCTGCGCGAATCGCCACCACGAGTCGAAACCCTTGGGTGGGTTACGGCCGTATCGTCGTCTGTATTCTGCGACGGCTTTGCGGAGGGAGCGGCTCTGGCGCGAGAGCACCGCGCGGAAACGATACTCTGCGTTGTCCATGAGGCGTGGTATTGGGTGCTCTGAGATACCCCCGAATAGTCGTGCATGTCCAAGGGGTGCCAACGGTGATGTCGTCGTACGACCGTGTGGGAGGTATATCTCGCCTGACCAGTGACCGGCAAATAGGCCAGCTTGCACGAAGATGAAGCCAAGGGCTGCAATAAAAAAGTAAAATCTACGTGGGTACCATAGTGAAATCTCGGGGGAATCGTGCTGTGACATAGGGGCATTAAAGAGTGGAGGTAGGGTCGAGTGAAAGAGCGACGAGCACTGGCAGCTTCTGTCGACATGCCAAGGGACACGTTATTACGTAAACAACCGCATCACCTTCGGTGATCCATGTGAAGGGCCGCTAATTCTGACGAGATCAGATCATCAATCCGAATCACCTCTATCTTTGTAGCGACAGCTCACAAAAATATGCGGATTAAAAAATTTCAATAGATTGTGGGAGAATGTCTAGCATAATGCGTAATATTTACACATTACAGAGCAATGCCGTCCGCTAGGCTCTGACCTCTCGATGTCTCAAAACCAAATGGTACAGTTACCGACTCTGTGCGAGTTTTCAAATTTAGAAAGGAAGTTTGTCAATTTTGGCAAGGTAATCGATCATGAGACCAGCCCAAGTAATCCATCCCATATGGCCGTTGCGGATAAAGTTCACTTAAGGAAATCGTGTTAGTAATATGCGCACGCCTCCATGCGATGATAACTCACAGCCGCAGCTGTCCGGCGAGTCGAGGTCGACAGTGACATATTGCCAGATAAGGTGAAGGGAGGTGCCACCGATGGTGACATAGAAGAAGTATGGGGTTTGCTCGTTAAGGATACCCGCATAGGCGAGGGTGGAGACGAATAGAACGGCGCAGCTGAAGGTGAAGGGGCGGACGAAGTCACCGAGCATAACAGCCGTCGACTTCACGCCAACCTTCACGTCGTCCTTGCGATCCTGGCAGGCGTAGATGGTGTCTAATAAACAAATCAACTGTTCGTTCCCGGTCTTGGTGATGTAGAGAACAAACCATAGTGCATAGTCCAGCCCCAGGAACCAACCATGAGAAGAGTGAGCAGCTGGATGTCGACCTTGTTCGTGACAGCGACCCATGCGATGACGAGACCGAAGTTCATGGCAATGCCGAGCCATGCCTGAGGCCAGTAGGTGATACGCTTCATGAGAGGGTAGAGGATGAAACTGCATGTGCCAGATCCTTGTCAATCTCCGATATTGTAAGAGTACATAGATAAACGTACAGAGGGAGAAGCTGAGCAATGGCTGCCCAAAATGCGACACCCTGGTAGGGCAGGTACAAAAGGACACCAGCGACATATTGGAGGATCAAATAAACGACGGCGGCAAAGACAGACACGCGTCCGCTAGCGAGCGGACGTCCTTTGGTACGTTCTGTGACATTATAAGAAGAGGGTTGGAATAGTACGTGGGACGAGCACGTACCAACGCCAGCATCGAAATTGCGATCGAAGATGTCGTTAATAGTGCAAGCAGAGCCACGGACAATGAATGCGGCGATCAAGAACTTGAACATTTCAATCCAGAAGGTCTTCAAATCCAAGCTCGTGTGGTACGCAGCCATGGTCAGGCCCCAGGCTAATTTTACCGATTAGTGGAAATCATTGAACAAGTGAAGCGTCGCTAACCGAATGGCCAGAACATGAGGATGGTACCGGTGGGCTAACAGGAACTTGAGCACATCTCGTAAAGTCTCACGAGGAAGAACACACCTTATGGAAACGAATAAGTTCCAAGTATGGGCGAACACCGGGAGAGACAAGCCCGAGCGGGAATGGCAGATTCTCCGGGGCGGGAGACGAAGTGTGGAGAAGAGGCGCCTTTTCAGAAGATCGAGACATGGGTCGGAGATTGAGAGAAGCTGATCTGAAGTCTAGAGTACTGACGCTCAGAAGATTGAGTAGAAACAATGAATGAGCGGGCTGGGGGGAGAGAGACTTCATCCAGGGCTTATATATTTATTTGAGTCTCAGGGGATCCATCCCATGCACAAGTCAGGTCTTTGCTCACTCAGAATGGACTGGTGATACCAGGGATAGATCTGTCCCACTTGCAGCTGTGAAGCTTGACCGGAGGTAGCCAATGGGGTTAGTGGTCATTAGTCCGGCTGCCCCGGCACTCAGCTGAAGCGCTGAGGTGATAGATCCTAATTGATAGGGCGTTGCAGACAGGTAAGTTGATCATATACACCGAGGTTGACATCACGATGTAAGTTGCAAGGCAGTGATCTGCGGGCGCAGAACCCGAGCACAGCGGAAGTGCAATAACACTGTTCTCTTGCCAGCACCAGTAAGGATAGTGTGTCCCAAAATGGCGAAGAAGCGCCGAAACGCCATCGAAACTAACTTAGGGCATGCATTAGTAGACGCTTCTCCATAAGCCGAAGCATCGTGCGTCGACCCGGTGAATAGACAATCAACCCTATAGCTAATGTTCGGATCGCGCAGCTATTTGCGGAAATTTTACCTTCCGGTGACCTCACAAGATCGCCACACAGTAGCGAGTGATAGGAAATGAATCCCTTTGCTCGTTACAAAAGGCAGGTGTTCTAAATCGCCGGTTTTCTGCGAGGAGGAACGTGGAGAAAGACTTGTCTCCGCGCTTCATTGGCTAAGCGTTTTTCCGAGCGTCTCGTTACAGAAACTCGTGACTGGCAGTCAGAAAGCAATTGCACATGGTGTGTAATCACCAATGCTGCCTCAGCAGCCCTGAGGGAATGCGCGTTACTACCTTTGAAAAACCCAGGGGCAAGGTCTCAGGAAGTGAAATCCGTGGGATTAGCAAAGCAAACTTACACGGCCTATCAAAGATTCAGGGGAGTGTTGGGCTGAGCGGATCTATTCTGGACCGCCAGATAGAACGTCTGAATCAGCGAGGCTTTTGTTTGAGACTCAAGCTATCAGAGTGTAGCGAGCCGAAGATATTCGAGATGTGGCCACCGGAATTATTCGGGGGTTACTACTAAATTAGTTATGTTATCGAGCGTCCGGTGATTTGAATGTGGCCCCGCTGTATAAACGGTGGACGCCCATTCATTGTGACGAGGAAGGGTCCTGGGATAAGACGGTAAGCTGAGCGTCAGCGTCTAAAGTCAAATGTAAGTTAGCCCGGTCAATGCTTAGTCAGACCTCGGTGTTTTACTGGATTTCCCGTCAGCTAGCAAATTACTCTGACATATGTATCCACCTCTCATGGCCTCGCAATTGACTGTCGCATCACTGTCGGCGTCGATTCTCTACCACTACTAGTCATGAAACTGATGAAATCAGTCTCTCCATTTTGATTTCTGACGCCACTACCACTTTCCATGACCGGTGTCTCACCCAAAAATATGCGGATCCGGTTTGTGAGTAAGGACGGACGTCTGCGGATGTCCGAGGATTCTGGACGTCTATGCATGGTAGTCATTCTTTTAGAGATGCGAACTGCTCTATTATCTGACTGTGCTGTCTAATCTACACTCTCCCTTTCTTCCTTGCAATGTCTGCTCTTCCCAGGACTCAAGTGTTGAATAGCTCGACTTTCAAGGCGCCGCCTTTAGGCGATAAATCTCTGTGTCTCCCCGACTTCTATGAGTGGCAGTATCACAATAGTCCCAGTCATCCTTTCTTCGTATACGATGATGGTCTCGGGAAGGTCAGAACTATCACATGGGCTGAATCTGCCCGTGGAATCCATCGTGCTGCACATTTTGTCGCATCACGCGTCCCTCCAGAAGATGCGACAGCTGCATTAGAAGGACGTCCCATTACCATTGCCGCATTGGCAGCAACCGGTTCGTTTACCGCATCTTACAATGCCCGCTGCCTTCGTGAAACGTTAATTCTCGTGTAGATACCGTGACATACGTAACAACCGAAGTCGGGATTTTGCGAGCAGGGTTTGCTGTGTTCCCCATCTCGCCAAGAAATTCACCGGAGGCCATCGCACACCTGCTGAAGAAGACCGGAGCGCGTCACTTACTGGTCGGTGGCGAGCCCATGCTTCAGAAGCTTGCTGCCGCTTCCCTGGAGTTATTGCGAGCGGACGATCACCCTGAGATCCCTGTTTCAGGCATGCCCCGGTTTGAAGATCTCTACCCCCACGAATTCTCGAATAGCGAATTCAAGCACTATCCTCCAGTAAAGTTTGATCTTGATGCACCGTCTTTAATATTGCATTCTTCTGGTAAGCGCTCAATGCAGCTCACCTAGGAGAAACGATTGATTTTAGTACCAAGGATCAACTGCTTTCCCGAAACCCATAGTGTGGACCCACAAGGAGCTTGTGACTCTTTGTGGTATTCCCTGTAAGTAGCCTTTGGTATTGGTATTACTTGTCATATATGATTGTACAGGGCGTGGGGAAATGGATTTGTGTGGACAAATCATGTCTTGTCACGCGATGCCAGTGTTTCATGGAATGGGCGTCTTGCAAATAGCTTTGGTTGTGAGTGCATCCGAATCCGTGTATCGCTGTTCCAACAGGTTGGCAGCCGTCCTCAGGAGTGGTCATGGCCGTCTTCAAGCCAGCCTTCCCAGCTGTCCTGCCAAATCCTCAGAATGTATTAGAAGGCATGATGACAACGAACTGCTCAATTGGAGCAGCTGCTCCAACATTTTTGGAGGTACGTGGCTTTGTCTTTGTCTGGTCTTATCTTATTCGACGGTGCGTACAGGCTTGGTCACGTAGTCCCAGTGCCGTAGATTATCTCAAAACCACAAAGGCAGTGGTATGTTTCCAGAATGCGCGGCGCGACGATTCACTGATGACATCTGAAAGATGTGGGGAGGAGGGCCATTGCCTAAAGAGGTAGGAGATTACCTTACTCGCCGAGGGGTCTCCATTCACTCCCAGTACGGATGGTAAGCACCCCTTGGTCGAATCTCGCTTTCAGCTCTAAGATATCTGTAGTACCGAATGTGGTGTGATGAACACAGTGCTCCCCAGTGTGTGCTTCTCTTTCTTTCGTCAAATCTCACCATGACGTGGCATAAAAAGGTCATTCTCGCGGAGAGGATTGGGAATACTTCACCTTGTCCTCTCACTGCCACCCTGTATTTCTACCCCAAGGCGATGGAACATTCGAGTTAGTCCTCATCGTAAGCGTATTCTGTGTCCATCTCCCACTTTCGCTGAGTTATTGCAGAATCATGACCTTCACCATCCCGTAGTAATCAATGCTCAGATAGGCGGGCAGGATGCATACGCTACCTCAGATCTTCTGGTGCCTCACTCCACGAAATCCGGTTTATGGAAAGTCTACGGCCGAAAAGACGATCAAATCATGCTGTCGACAGGGGAGAAGACGAACCCGGGGCCCCTAGGTATGGCTAATTACTCGGGCTTGATAATAGCACTCAACATCATAATATCGGATTGTAGAGGGGATTCTTGCCCAGGATGCTCATATACAGTCCGCTGTCATGTTCGGCAGGGGTAGGTTCCAAAATGGCGTCCTCATTGATCCGAAACCCCAATTCGGGTTCGACCCTAAGGACGAAACGAAACTCGAAGCGTTTCGCCAATCAATCTGGCAAGTACCTGCGTCACCATCCGCTTCTCTGGGTTTTCAACTCAAAGTCTAGGCCAACTGTGGAACGGCTGAATGCTTATGCTCCGCAACACTCGCGTCTGTTCAAGGAGGCGCGTACATCGATTATCACATGTGCCACCCTACGCTAATCCGCCCTCTAGATGATTATCGTGGCGTCACCATCAAAACCGTTTGTGTATACAGCAAAGATGACGGCGCGGCGGCAAGCAATTCTCAAGGATTACGACGACGAGATTAACGCTCTGTACGATGCAGTTGAGCGGACGTCGCAAGTCGATATCCCGTTGCCTCCCGAATGGACTCAGTCACAATCGCTCGACTATATGCGGAACATAGTCCACAAGGTCATGGCGCAGAAGGTAGCTGACAGTGTTGACATCTTCCAGCATGGTTGTGATAGGTAGGGTATTTCTCCTCTGCTGACGTCGCTCAAATAATGGCCTTGTGCAGTCTGCAGTCCACGTATATCCGGAACTCTCTTCTGCATGGGCTTCGGGAGGCCAAACCTGAAATAGTAAAATTAATATCAGCATCCTTCGTCTATGAGCATCCCTCAATTGAGCGTATGGCGACGTTCTTGAGCAACGCAGTAGCCGATCCTGGGTCTACTCAGGAGTCTCAGGGGGTCGACCTCGTATCACGTGGACGAGAGTTACAGGCGTTCATCAACAAGTATACTGAAAGTTTTCCCACACGCCTCGCGCTCAATGGATCCGCACATCCGTTGCCTTCTGGGGATGTCTACCTGTTGACTGGAACGACGGGTGGTCTTGGTTCTAACATGCTGGCGCATTTGCTGGAAGCACCGACGGTCATGCGCATCTATGCGTTTAACAGACCCTCGAAGTCTGCAACTTCGGAGGCGCGACAACTCTCGGCCTTTAGACAGCGTGGGCTAAACACGAATTTACTATCGTCTGGGAAGCTCGTGTATGTTGAAGGAGACCTGAGTCAACCCGCTTTTGCGCTGGGTGACAAGTTGTATGCAGAAGTAAGTCGAGTTTACTTGCTTTGCAGGCTATTCTCATATGTTGTGGCTACAGATCCATAGATCAGTCACAAACATCATTCATAACGGTGCATGAGGCCCTTATTTTTTAAGACTGGCCAATGCTGAATACATCTTTAGCTTGGAAGATTAATCTTAATCTGTCTCTGGCATCTTTCGAGGATGGTATTTCCGGCGTACGCGCCCTGGTAGATTTTGCAGTCACATCGCCACTCATGCGTCCTCCACGGCTGCTCTTTGTCTCGTCCATTTCTGTATTTATAAGTGCGTGCTTTGGCTTCGGTGGTCATACTATTTCTCTGATGTCTGTTTTAGATTTCGAAAATAAAGGCTCTGTCGCGGAGGAAGTTCTGTCAAATCCAGAGATCGCTGTTGGCACTGGCTACTCAGAATCGAAATGGATTGGGGAACGCATCCTCGATGCAGCTGCGGAGCGCACAGCGCTGCGGCCTGTAGTCGTGCGTCTAGGGCAGGTATGTGGAGATGGGAACGGCACCTGGAACACAAACGAGTGGTTCCCGTCGCTCATCAAGTCTGCGCTCACATTACGGTGTCTGCCAAGCCTCGATGGTGTATGTGAGATTCCAACTACATCCTTTGCAACCTCTGACGGAACACCTAGACTGTTGCATGGATTACTGCGCCGGATGCTGCCGCAGCAATGCTTGAGATGTCGCGTATCGACCCCGTGCCTGACGCCCACACTTTCCACATTGTGCATCCGCGCGGCGTGCCCTTCAACGCCCTCATCGCTACCGCGGCGTCCTCGCTCAACGTCCCGCTCGTCCCCTATAACGAATGGCTCTCCAGACTTTCCGAGGCACACAAGTCCCAATCTTTCTCTGCCACAGAACTAGAGAGGGCGCAGGAGGCTAACCCCGCGTTACGCTTGTTTAGTTTCTTCAACTCTGCCCGCGTTGGACCCGAGTGGGAGCCCCTCGGCGTCGCGCGGTTGGATACCGCGCGTGCAATACGCGTGTCAAGCGTGTTGGAAAAGGGCGCCAAGCCACTTGGAGAGAAAAACGTACGGAAATGGATGAACGCATGGCGCGCGAGTGGGTTCCTGCCCCCGCAAGCGGAGAAGGCAATAGCGCGCACCGAGAAAGCACCGATTCGGGCATCAACACAAAATGGGGTTGTACTGGCAACTTCTGTACCTACGGGTCAACTCAGCGCATCGACGGTGTCCAAAGGAGCAGGCGTGATACTGGTGGCCTCCCGATTTGGTTTCTTGATGGTCGTCCTTTCGTCTCTCCTACTCCTGTATTCTTATTTCTAGATCTATATGGATAGTCTAGTTCCGTTCCGTATTCGTTAAATGCCACCCTCTGTAATTTGTACTCGGATAAGCATTTAGATGGCTAGATTGAATACTAGATTCATGGATACTACTAAGAAACAACCGTGTTTTGTAAGCAATGACGATAGCAGCGCGAGAAAGCGGTGACTCGGACTCGGAAAGAATACTGTAGAAGGCTAATAAACAGCTAATTTCCAAAATACTCCTCGGTCAGCGCACGCTTCCGCAAGTCGAGCAGCACACCCTCCATTTCCTCTTTTGTAGGCATCTTTGGCGGCAGGAGACTGTCCACGGACAAGAAGGGCATGTAAGCAGCCGCCGCACGGGCATGGGCCAACATGGTAACAGCAGCAGCATCTGTCTGCGCCACACTTGGGGGCGGCGGAACTGGAGCGTCTGATTTTGAGCGCTTAGGAAAATCGTTGTCGGATTCCGGTGCCGTCGGGCTATCATCGTCGGGGGCCTTGCGTTTGGTATCCGATGTCACAGGGGGCGGGATATCCGA
>QFDW01002838.1:0-12634 GCA_003315895.1 Lactifluus rugatus | reverse complement strand
GTTTTCGACACTTGACATCGAGTGCTTACCGATCACCACCGTGACGTGATACGGACGTCTTCACCACGGTACCAGTAGTTCGTGCTATCTTTGCGCTGACTTTGAGTCTTGCAGTGACAAGCAAACAAATATGTTAGTATTCACTTGGGAGAAACTCTAGCGAAAGAAGAGGCCTCAGCGAAAACCCTTGAGTACAAGGGAAGAAGCAGAACGGGGTGGAACAAGGCGGTGACTACACTGTTAGTCGCGGTAGGGCCAGATGTAGGCTAGTGCCAGTAGTGAGGCGACTCGCCAGCTTGTTGGTCGGTTGCACACCTCCCAGTCTGCGTCCGGAAAGAGTCTGTCGCCGCGCGCGGCGGTCCTACTGACCCGCCTCTGGCAACTTGCTTGAATGACGGGGATAGGAACCCTTGATCTTGGAAGCTTCGAAGGTCTGCAGCCTTTTCTAAAACCTGGAAAAAATTGGCGCCTCGTTTGAAAGGCGCGCCCGCGGTGAGTTATCACCGGTCCGAGTCTGGTATTTTAGCGCTGTGTCAAGCGCTGTCACCCTGTGGCAGCTTGCTTTGTCCGTTTCCCTCACAATGGTGCGCTAAAATCCGTTAAATTTCTCTTCCATACTCGCGAACACTGGAGATGAATATTTACCGAGATCATCAGAGTCCATCCACCAATCAAATAAATGCGTTTATTTCTCAGGGACACACATCGAGACGTCGACTTGTAAAGTAATATAATCAATCAGGTAATGATCCCTTTCAGAGGTACGTTCAGTTTTGCAATTAAGGGACATCAGTCCGTAAGCTTGGCCCTGGTATCACCTGGCCACAGCCTCTTCGGTCGCTTAAGCTACTGGTCGCGATCTGTGATCGGGGCTGCTTATGCGGTCGAGAATATCGTACATTTTAGGAGATGTATTATTGACTTGTGAAGAAATGAAGGCGACCTGTCGGACTCGTAGCAGTACGTGGGTTCATCTGATGCATTTCATTAAGCCGAAAGAATCCAGGGCGATATCTTGGTACCTGAATGAGTCTTATAGAGAGTACGAATCCGTCGAATCAGCATTGATATGAACACGAAGCATGAAATGGCAATGATGATTACATGGTAGACCATGAAGAATAAATGCTCACGGTAATATAACAGCAGCGGAGGTATAACCGCTTACGTGACATCAATAAGTTACGCTCCTCCCGACAAGCTAGACATCCTGATCAAGAAAAACAGCTCATCAAATCGCCCTTCCAACACTTCCTAATCCGGCTACTCCATCGATCTCGTCGGAGTAGGGCACTAAAACTGAAGGTTTAATTACCCATTCGTCCCTCAGTGCCTGAACTACCCAGCACCGCACCCTCCAGACGTCTGTCCAGCAACTTGCCAAACCAAAACTGATCCGTACGACACCGAGTTCTCGCCCAGCGGCCTCTTCAAGCGCACGTAATGTTGGGGGATGATTTGCATCGCCACGCCCAAGCACGGTCATCAGATTACCAAGGGAGAGCAACGCCGCTGCACCGCCCGGGTTACACATGCAACCTGTTCGCAGCGCTATGCCGTTGGCAGCGGCGTGAGCTGCTACACGCGACAGGGGGATGGGGTCTCCTTTCTCCTGTCATTTGTGTTAGGTATGGGTGTTTTCGTCAGCGTTATAGATTCATTCACACGGTGAGGAGCACTTACATCGAGCATTAAGCAGGAGACTATGCCACCCACACCTTGCGCTGCCTCGCCTGGTTCGGGCTGCATACCAGGGACGCGTGAAAGTACGCGCACAGCAACAGCACCACTTCGTGGCCAGCGGAGGTTTGAGAGATAGCGTGCGCAGGATGCAGAGAGGGCAGCGACGCGTGCTGGCAAAGCGGGGAGATATGCACCGAGAAGACGGAGGCCAGTCGTCACAGCAGGGAGAAGTGTGTAGTTGAGCGTCCCGTCCTGAGTTTTGTGTCAGGTATTATTCGCATTAATGCTGTATAGGGCAGCTAGACTGACCTCGAATGCCTCATCAATGGCTGCGGTACGACCGACGGCGATCCCTGGGACCTGCACAACGTCGACTGTGCCACCAGCAAACCATGGTCGTTTCTCTCTGAGCCAGACACCGACCCCTGGTGCGAGAACAAGTGCCCCAATGCCTGTCGGAAATCCAAACATTTTGTAGAAGCTGACCGCGACCGCGTCAACAGGAGTTTGCGTCAGATCAATTGGGGTGGTGGGTGCAAGTGCTGCAGCGTCAAGCAGTGTTGTGAAGCCACGCGCAGTAGCATGAGCAAGAACAGCAAGTGGTGGCTTTGAGTTGGTGATGTTTGATTGTCCAGTATATGCAAATAGTGCAGGGACGCCTGCAGGGGGACGATGCTTGTCGATGAGTGCCTGGTTGCGTATGTATGCGTGTTAATGATGTACAAAATCAAGGGAGGCGGACCCACAAATGCTTCCCTCACGCGCACGCCACCACGTGAAGGGGAAGGGAGATAGACAATAGGCGCGCCTTTTGTTCTCGCAAATTCGCGAATACCATGCACTGAGTTGTGGGCGTCTTCTGGGAGGATGAATGCGGCGCCTGGAGTAAAGGGAAATGCCTCTCCGACAAGCTTTAGTGCAGCACTTGCGTTGGCTGTGAAGATGACTGTTGACCCTTGTGGGGCATTAAAAAAGGAAAGTACGGCTGCACGCGCTGTAGCTGTAAGGGCTGCAGACAACTTTGAGCTACAGGTGTTGTGAGTAGGAGGTCGCAGCCTAGGATGATAACTCTGAAGCGTACCTGGGACTCTCCGAGTGGGTATTGCCGAGGACAGCACTTTGTAGGAATTCAGCATGGACAGAAATGAGGCTCGCTGGATAGAGAGCGCCACCCATATAGTCTACATATGTCTCATTTGGTGCGAGCCGGCTGTACTCGGAGCGGCGTAGAGCGTCAATATGCCAACTACATGAGTATTGGGGATAATCGTGGAGGAAGCGAACATAAGCGGAATCGGATTCTGAGGTAAATCCTCTTGATTGTGGTGCCGAAAGAAGGCCCGCTGTGGGCGAAGGGAGGATAATATGCGCATGTACTGGATCGGAAAAAGACTGGATGGATGTAGCAGCTGAGGGCGGAGATAAACGGATAAATGGCCCTCCTGTTCGACTGGGGTGCTGGTTTTCTTTTTCTTTTTCGTAGTACTTTTCTGAGAAGCTGTTGAAGGAAGGTGATGGGCTTCTGGATATGGAAGAAGATTCGCGAGCATGCAAAGGTCTGAATAAGTGAGGACTAGATTTGTGATGCTTGAGTGACCGCGGACGCAGAGTGGAAGACGGGTCGACATTAGAGGCAGTGTTAGAGTGACTGTTCCCCATGATCTGTACTGCTGATACTGATAGAGGAGAATGCTCTGAAAGCTTTCGAAATGGAGGATATTTATACGATTGGGGGGGGAACTTGAAGTTAGATCATCTGTTACTTCCTCGCCGGGCGGCAGGGTCAATGCATTGCATTCCTACTCTGAACAAAGCACTTGACATGACACTATCAAAGATTCCGGGGGTTCGAGATCGTTCCTGTGCGACCGAGCGATGCGCTTCACGATTCCCCATTAAGTCGCTCCTTGAACGCGAGTCGAGTCGAAACGCGGGCGGGCTGTGTGATTATTTCAAATCCATTTCAGGTCACGGTTCTTTCCAGTTTTGGTTTGGAACTTATTACGACACTTGCCCTTCCTCTTTCAACTTGAAGCTTGACCGGCTTTATGGGTTTGACCCAGAAAGTCACTCCTAGCCCAGAATCGTCTCGATTTTCAGTAATTTCGTCGAGATCTCACGCCAACTTCCACTGACCCGCAATCACCTTCCGTACTTCTTCACCGCCTCCTGTCACTTTTTTTTTTTTTTTTTTCTTTTCGTGTCGTTAGGTTCATCGTGCTATGCTCAGTTCACCACCTTCTCTCATTGATCCCGAGATATATGCGTGATTATCATTTTTTCTACGCGTCGCTTTCTTATCCCATTCATTCCTGAGCCTGGAGACGTTCTCACCGTGATGTTGATGGTCCTACACGTCCGCTGTGTCATCGGACACGGACAATGCAGCCCGGTTCCTGAACAACTTCACTGACACCCCCACCTTCCAGTCCTTGGCTCCTTTGTGTTCGTTTTAGGTTTGTTCTACTTGGCCTCTGCACACTGTTATCATAACCAACCTCAGACGCAGCTTATCTGACTGATGACTGCGCCCTCTCGTTGCTCATGTCCTGCCTTTTTGTGGTCATAATTGTGTGCGTTACCCATTCGGGCTCTCACGCTAGTAAACTATTGGCTTGACAGATGCACTTTCGGCTATTGCGTTTCCGAAGTCATCTTTAGTCGGGTTAGCTTCCTCTCCTCCCCTCCTCTTCTCGTCATTGGGCGTAAAGCTGGTTCTGTTGAATGTCCTATAGTGATTTCCAAGGATCACGTATCCTACATTTAAGCCGGTTGCATTCGGATTAAAGCACGAGATCCAGCTCGGCAGTGTATCGGCCAACGCGGCACCGAGCTCCTACATTGACTGTCACAAGCGGTGCAACTCATGAGGTGCATGCGGTGACTTATCAATTTCCTATCAGAACGGACAGACGACAAGATCGGCCCTAATTGTACTTCGCAGTGATTCTAAAAAAGCGCAGTTTTAATGTGTTGTACATGTGCTACGAGCCTCAAATGCACAAAACGGTTTCGGAGACAGTGTAGAACTATGTCAATTAGGCTTCAAGAACCCGATCTGTTGTACACCTATTGTCTCTGTTCACTTTGACGTCTAATACAAGTCCACCGCCACTTTCCGATTTCTCGGTAGCGTCATATCAGAAGTGCCTCACTATGTACGTATACGCATCCCTGCACTGACAAGCCATCGTGGAAATCTGTCAGGTCCCGTCAATGTCATCCCAGGTTAGTCTGTGTAGCTTATTACATGTCTCTTGCACCCTTTGGCTTAACAATTTTATGTTGAGTCGTCGACTGCCCCCAGGAGGGATGGTGCTCCCGTCGATACATCACCACTATGACACTGGTTCCATTCTGTACTAATTATTTTTTTTGTCCTTTCAATCTACGTGCTTCTCCACGCCTTCCCATCCGCGTGCTACACCCATCAGGTGTTGTGCCTTCATTGGCTTACGCCCACATTGGTTCCATTAAACCTTCTCCTTGCGAACTTAAGGTACGTCAACTCCGACAATCTTCAGTTAGCGTCATCCATCTGACTGTGGCGCCTTGTAGTATAAGGCGCTGGGGCTTCACAACTCAGTCGCGTTTGGGCAGCAGCACGCTTCTCGGCCCTGGCGCAACATCAGCCCTTGGAAACGGTCTTGTCGTGTACAGATCGCCACAACAAGTCATGCAGATGTTTTGTGGCTTTCTGCACCAAGGTTCGCAAGTACTGCGAAGTCGACGCTGGATTTGTCATATATGCGGCGCCCTCGATCAAGATTTCCGAGTATGCCGGACATCCGGCCTACCCAGAAACGTTCAATTCGGCAGACCCTAGGACCTCTTCAGACCATTTGTCAACGAAATAGCATGTACTTGTACCTTCTTTCCCAAAATGTCCGGGTATCCTGAATCCCTTTTTACACTATCAGCGCTGCGCGCCCGACCATCTTAAGGCAGAAGTCGGTATGGTATAATGCAAGCGTCTGGCTTCCGAGCATCCCGTCCTTTCGAGGTTTACTGTTGAACCTTGATTCTCGCTTAGCTGTATGCCGCATTGTACCGCGCAGAGCGTTCGAGGTAAGCCACTTTGAGTGCTTGATGAACCTTTAGGGAATGATGTCGCCAATTTATTAATAGTCTCCGGGCTGTGAATATTGTGGATGAACGGCCAGTCGTTATATTGTTTATTCGCCGTGAACCAGTTCTACAGGGTTTCTTGGCATGTCACTCCTCTCGTTATGCACCAGCTTCTCCCATCCTTCGCGGACCATTCATCTTACCTGGAGGCTCAGCTAGTGAGTAGAAGACGCTCCTCGGCCCGATTAACGCCGTGGCGCCTTCCATGGGGTTCATGCGTCATACATGCTTCGCGCCACTAGAGGCTAGTACGCCCGCCGACCAGTGCTACCATGAAACAGGAAGTTCACTCCCGATGTGGGACCACTTCTCTTGTTCGGGTAGATGCGTCCTTTCTGGGAAACACCGGGGTGATCCTGCTCAGACCATACAGAGGACCATTATCGGTTCACCGGGACACCCCATATGTCCAGCTTCTGTTGTGACATACTTCATGCAAACTCAGAACTCATGATCAGTAGTTCACTGTCACTTCGGATCTAGTGCCCAGAACTTTCGGCATTCAGCGCTGCTAACCTCGTTTCGATCTGACCTGTGTCCTTTGACCTGTTTTCTTTTGGTCTCACCATGCTATTACGCCTTGAGGGTGATTAAGTCAGTGTCGGTAAATGAGTCTCAAAATGCTTCTGGGATCTCGATTCTCTAACGGTTTGTCACCGCCAACTACTCGGGCAACCGGAACCCAGCGGAGCCCTATGCTCAGCACACTCACTTCTCACATAGCGTACCGATGTGGTGCCCGCAATGCCTCACAATACCCCACAAACTTAAACGTCTAGCCTCCGCTGCTGACCTCATAACGACCCAGAACACAAACACATCGGTTCTGAACGTGATACAGAAAGTTACGTCTAATGAGTGGTTGGATATTGGCGTCGCTCATGGATCACGCCTCCATAAACATGGTAGTCAGGTGGTGAATGGTTCGACAGCCGACGACCCCAAAACGGCGATAAGCGCCCATACATTTTGATTTTGACTGGCAAGGAACCCCGACCCAACTATTACGTTACCGATGTCGAGAACGTGTCCATTGACTAACCGTTTTCGCAGAGTATCACCTGCTTCATACCTTCACCGACACTACTACCTATGGTTAACACACTTTTGAATCATGGTGCCGACATCATTGTGCTGGTCGGTTCGGCAATCGTTTCCGAAACCGTCAACAAGGTCCTGGACCCGTGTTGTGTTTTCCATGCACAGAATCGGTGGACTTCGCATTCTCCTGCCTTCGTTTTCGGTTCGGCAAAATGGGGAGGAAGCTCGCGCACTGGCAGTAGCACATATAATGGCACGCGGGCTGATTCATGGAAGATGTCATTCATGGATTCGTGCGATCCTTCATATGGACGGACCTATCAATCGATGATTGCTATGAGTGGTATATACAAAGCGATGATCTCTTCAGTTGACTGATGAAAGCATAAACAGTATCACAAGGCGCTCTACGTTCCAGTCGCTACTCATGATGCATGGGCTGTACTATGGTCCCCAGCGCTCAGGACGTGTATGACGCTCCGGGGTACGAAGAGCAGCATATCGATGTAGCAACGACCCGCAGCTTTCACCAAATTACGAACTGAATTCGAAAGTGCTTGGACGGGTGATTTGGGCTGTGCGCTTTGATGGCTTTGGCCACTCATATCTAAGAACGCCTTGCTGTCAACGAATTCGATGACGCTAATGATGAGGTCCTCCTCATGGCCGGTACCAAACCCGAATAAGAAGAAGCACTCGATGTTGATCGGGTTCATCAACATCTGTACCAGCACCATGCAATTAATTTCCGACATCTCTTGCGCGACCACGCGCGGAGGGAATAAGAATGGTGCGTACATGGACCCAAATTTTACCCATGCTTTCATTAATATCGTATATCTGGATCTTCAGGTACCTCCAATCAGGCAATGGGAATGGGCGCGACACGTTCGATTGTGACACACCTCTAGAGAGGCACCCTTCAGCGAGTCTCGGAACTGCTTCAAAAACTCGATATCTTCGCTCTTGGTTCGCGACGGTACACCCATGGATGCGGGCAAGGTTTCCTGGATGAAACGAGGTGATGACAACTGGCTGAGCTTGTCGAGATCCCAGCGCGAGAGGAACTTAAAGTAGTCGAGCACGACTTTCAACTGCGGTGAGGGATTGGGAGGAAGCTGGTACTTTGGCTGCGACATTGTCTGATAAGACATCTCGAGGCCAGATATTGACTGCCCTCGACCGCAAGAAACAGTCGTCTTTTATATAAAATCGGCTACACCGACGGCTGGTGCGTAGCATGTTTCTTCTTCGCTTCATTTCAGGATCCAAGTTAACCGATAGGCCTGTAGGTTGATCGCCCTGAAAAACCCAACGCCCATGATCCATGCACGTACTGTCAAGTCAGGTACGATTGGGGGGGGGTGCGCTCAAACGGTTCCCCAAAACGTCGAGGTCACATGTTGGAGGGTAACCCCAAGCAATCGCCTGCGACCTTGTGATTTTGAGCCATGAGGTGCACGAGCGAGTTATGGAAGAGAATGAAGGACGAAGCATAAAAGAAAGACAAGGACGAAACTAAGGCAACTACTGGAAACAAGCGAGACGACTTCGAGAGTCCTTTGGAGTGGGCTTTGAGAGAGGAGGGCTCACAGGAGTTTACGAGATGCAAGAGAAGTTCATCGAGCTGGTTACTTCGTGCCGCTCCCTCAAATCCACAAAGGCGCGAAGATAGGTCGCGATTAAGCTGTAGAGCGTATAGTACGAGTGCAGAAGTAATCCAACGAAACACAGCGAGTTTAAATAGTACGAGAAGGATGCATACAGTAATTGAAGCAGGCCGTCAAAGGTGGAGGTGGGGATGTAGCATCAGATCGTAACACGAGGCGAACTAAAGCATCATCAAAGAAGCAAAAGCGAAAACCGCGGAAAGGCAGCCTGAGAGAGAACTAAGCCGCGGGCCTGGGTAGCCCACCGAGTCTCTAGGAGCTTCGTGGCACCTCCAATGGCGGCGTATTCAAGGACAGAGGGCACAATGTCTGCGCTTCTGAGCGCAGTGGACCGTGACACGCTATCCTTAGACCAAAGGGTCTTTCGTCCTCCAAGTCAAGCCGGGCTGGCTTTTGGCTCACAATTCCTCCCAGACACCTCGGTGGCAGTTTAAAGTCACCTAGTGGCCGCATCGTACTGGATGTACCACGTTATATTTCCCTCTACTAGTAGACAAAGTCGTCAATGGTTGTCTAGGTCACGCTGCCAACTCAGTGACGCTCTCGCTCACGCTGAGAATTGACATGTGATCTGATTCTCGGGGAAGAACAATGGTGTGCCAGTGAGCGTGCGGTACGTCGCAGGCCTAGAGCAGTGGTACCACTATAAGATTGAAACTTGAAGTGATGGGAATCCTGCCAAGAAAGGGCAATTGTGTTTCATTTCCCACCAATAAATGGCGATTTTGTGTTCAGTCGATTTTCGGAGGGTGGCAGAAGGTGGGAAAAATCATCCGCTTAGCGGATGATTTTCCTCCGGTCTACATGGCAGGTGGTGGGATTGTTTCACTTTCCTGCCAATTTCTGCCATCCAAAACTGGCTAAAAAGGATGACAGACTGGTGGAATTTCCACCACTTTGGATCTTATAGTGTACGTACACCTTGATATATTCGGTGGTCGCCCGGGCATATTTGAGTCTGCAATTGATTACATACTGACATAGGGGGGAGGGAGAGTGGATGGGGCCCTGGAACTTCTTGTGGACACCGACACAAAGCCTTTCATGTGGCAGCTGAACACAATGTAATGGGAGGGGCATAGAAGACGTCCGCATAATACAATTATCCGAGTCGAAAAAGGATAGACGCTCCTTGGAAGAGAATCCACTGCAAAGTATAGTACCCCCGGAATGCATTTAAGCATCTATAAGTTTGACAAGTGAGTACGTGCCAGCACTACTACAGTACTATATTGTACTAGGCCAAAGCTGGAAATATTACAAGTGAACGCCGAAGATGGCATGTTGTGCAGGTGGGGCGCAGTAGGATATCGTATAAGACTCACGAATAATATAACACCGCCTTGGTTTATTAGTTGGCTATCACGAATAGGGAATAGCAACTTGACTAGCTTTATGCTCGACAAACAGACATGAGACATATAGTGACGTCTGAGCTAGAACTTACTAGTATTGTGTACAGTATTCATGCATTCATGATCCTTGTCATCTTTGATAAGGTCCTTGTGACGACTCGGATGGCAACACATTCCAGTTAATTCCCGCTAGCTACGTTCCGTGTGATAGATATGCTGCTAATCATAAATCAATCCAAGCTTTTGATACATTGAAGGCGATGCAGATGGCGTGAGATATTTACATAATCAACGTTGGGTCTTGTCCAATGTGACGAGCTCGGGGGTGATACGATGGAGTTCTTCCAGCAAACGTATACCGCCCTTCGTGGGCCAACAGGTGTACAGCAGACCCCCGCAGATACAATCACACGACTTAGCGATCGTCTCTCGCCTTCTACTCTCCTCACTGACCGACGCGCAGCAGTCCTTTCTCTTAAAGGTCTTGCAAGAGCTCACAAGCAACTCGTTGGAGCCCATGCCCTCCAAGGTCTCCTTGTGATCATCCAGAACGATGCGGATGTTGACCCAGATATTGGCCGTGCCGCTATCGAAACTGTCACCATCCTCTGTGACACCCTTGATACATCTTACACACAACGTGATCTCGGTTTAGATCACACGGACAATCTATTAGAGGATGAGAAGACAGTACACAAACTTTTCGCGCTTCTGGGCGATCAGGACTACCTACTACGGTATAGCGCATGCGTCCTGTTGATTAGCATACTCCAGAATCGGCCACAGCGGGCCCAAGCATACTTCCTGACAGCTCCGGCAGGACCCGCGACGGTTATTGCGCTTTTAGAGGGAAACAAGGAGATCATTGAACGTGGTGAGCATCTTCTCGACCTTCTCTCTGTCCCCCTCGATACCACCGCCACGCGACTAAAGCACCCAACTGGCACGCATCCTACATGGTGGTGGATTTGACCTGAGCCTCTTCATTTTAGGCATTGCGATGCTTTCCACGTTAATTCGGAAGAGCGCAGAGATACAAAAAATTCTTGCGTTCGATGGCATCTTTGAGAAGCTTTTTTCCGTCGTTACTCGCGAAAGCGGACTCGAAGGCCAATCAGTTGTTACTGACGCTCTCAAATGTGTTGATACTCTCCTCCGGTTTAACATTTCCAATCAGGTGAGATCCCTCTGACGTTACCCACATCACATCACATCTGATCGATCTATTTAAGAGTTATTTTCGCGAGACAAATCTTCCCTCTCTGTTATGCTCACTCCTCTTTTTCAACCCTGGGGTACAACCAGATCAAGCTGTGCCTCAAGAGTTCGCGTTGCAATTCTGGAACGAAGACAAGACTACCAATGCTGGCCTAATTCTTGAGGCTATTGGCTTGTTACTAGGATCCAAAGGAGCTGGTGTGGGTTATCGCCCTTCCTTCTAAATACAGGATATGAATATGTCCGCCTTTATACAGCTCCGGGAGGGGTATGCCTTCACAAGATTGCTCATTGAAATGGCACTAGCGTCGAACGCACCAACCCGACTAAAAGTAAAGGTAGGTTTGATTCACCTGCAATGTCTAAACATCACACTTGCTAATGGTTCCATTTCTTTTAGTGTCTCTGCTTGCTTCCTCCAGCAGCCGCTCCTCTCCTCCCGGACATCATCCTAACACCTTATATGCCAGTTCCCGATACGAATGGCGAAGAATGGGACCGTCTTGAGGTTGCTACCGGGATCGATGCCCTTCTCGAACTCATTATGCATGGTGAATATAACGGCCAAAATGCGGCGCGAAGGTTGAAGGACAGCATCGACTTACGTGCCACAGCTGTTGGCGTGTTCGAGGTGTGTTCTTTACCTTAGTCGTCACATGGGCCAAGGTTTCGTGCTTAACTCTCCCGAAGCACTTCGTTAGGGATGACGGAGTGAAAGAAGCATTTCTTGTGGAAATGCTCCCGCCCGAGAGTGCTGGTTCGCAGACCTCGCTACTCCATTCAATGGTTCAACAATCTCACGAACTATGATAGATGCATCCGCCCACTCCCCTGTAACACCGCTCCTCTTTGGTCTTATCATTCCTCCAAATTCGCCTTTAGACCGTGCCAACGTCTCCTCGGTTCAATTCGCAGCGGCTCTCTTCGCCCATCTGCTTCGGCACGCACCCCAATGCAAATCTCTAGCACGCAAGATCGTTCCTCCTCCCTTGACACCTCTTCCAGCGTCGTCGGCCGTAGATGGCGCCTTCTTCGTTCCCGCGGACGGCGCCTCACATCCCGCTCCCGAACTTGCATCCAAAGATGAGGCTGAAGACGGCCCGCAAAGCTTGCTCGCCCTCCTTGCTGAGCATCTCTCTCTAGCATTCCTGCAGCGCTCGCGGGCAGGATTGGCGCCTCGTGAAACGCGGGAAGCAGACCGCATTATCTGTGCTTACCTTTCGTTGCTCACCCAGTGGCTGTGGGAAGACCCACACGCAGTGCGTGAGTTCCTCGAAGCCGGGGGGCTCGGGGTACTGGTCGACCAGTTGAACCAACCTAGCGAGATTGACGTCGTCGTGCCTGGTCTGTGCGCATTCTTGTTAGGTGTATGCTACGAGTTTAACCGTGAACCGGGCGAGATAACACGGTGCGTCTAATCTTTCCACGCTCCCAGGCATAGCTATTAAGTATATACTCGGACATGTGCACGCGGATGCGTCTAGGGCGACGATGCACCCTATTCTTGCAAGATTGGGCGCAGACGTGCTGGTGGGGCGC
>QFDW01002828.1:0-11759 GCA_003315895.1 Lactifluus rugatus | reverse complement strand
GGTACGATCCGGCCGTACGCGGGCCACCGATGAACGTAGACGTTCGGGATGTGGCGCGTGCGCATGTGCTGGCGCTCAAGGATCGTTCCCCGCTCCCGTCCGAGTTGTCCTCAGAGGCGCCGAAGCGGTTCGTCGTCTCTTCGAGCACGTTCACGTGGAAGGAGGCTGTCGAGTTTCTCGCCGAGGCGAGGCCAGAGCTGAAAGGGCGCCTTCCCGTCATTACGGGTAAGGAACCTCCAATCGAGCCGTTCGCCACTCTAGATACCAGCGCAACCGAGGCCGGGCTCGGGCTCAAGAATTATATCGGGTGGCAAGATACCATCTTGGACACTATAGACGATCTGCTGCGCATCGAGAAGGAGCAGATTGCGCAGTCGTAGTGGACCTGCCTGTCCAGAAACTCGGAAGAGGGTCAAGGGAGCCTCGTGAAAGTAAGAAACTTCGATTGTGCGCGCCGACGCCTCGCGGACGCGGTGCATCAGTCTCGTGTTGTACGTTTACTTAGAATGCCAATAATGAATGAATTTGTGTATGTAAATCCGTTGTGCGCAACGTGTCGTGAGCTCGCGAAGACAGATTGAACACACAGATCAAGAGAAGTTGGGGGGATATGCGAGCCGAGGTCGCTCATATGTAAAGGAGCATCGATACACCTGTAGAATTAAAAGTTGGAGTGACACGTAAGTTCTTTTGCATGCGGCTTGCGGGAAACCTGCGCGCTACCATTTACGTCCAGAAGCCCAAGGGCGAATATAAACAGAAGTATTAGAAGAATAGATAGGTGGTGATGAACACAAGTAGGGAGATAATGACGACAACTTGAAGGGGGACACCCTCCGGCTGGAGCGAAGCATCCGTCGCATACGTTACATCCGATTCGACGACAGTGCCATCATCGCTTCGAGGAGACCGACTGCTACTATGTCGCTGCCTGAGTACGGTTGGGCTCGTACCACTGCTCGCAACGGAGCTAGGGTCAGGGACGGCGGCGAGGAGCGCACGCAGCCGCTGGATTTCGTCCTGAGAATCCTTGTATTTTGCAAGAAATTCTGGGCTGGGCTCCGATGGGGGTGGAGGCGCGACAAGTGGGGCAGGGGCAGGGGGAGGAGGCTGTGGCGAATGCACGTTCACATTAATCACACCCACGCCACCTGCGGATTCTTCACGTGGGAGTTCCTCATCCTGCTGGCCCGAGTAATCGAGCGGCGTGGCGGGACGTTCGATAATTGTAGGGCGCGAGGGTTCATGGATGACCGAGATCTGGTCTCCGGGGGGACCGTATGTACTGGGCCTTCCCTTGACGGTGCCGAACAAGTGCTAAAGAATGGTTAGATGTTGACAAGGTATGGACGAAAGCCTGCTCACAGTGTCATCGGGAGCCATTCCACTCATCATGGATGTCCGTTGGGGAAGTTCATCTTCCTCTTCGAGTGGGTGGCCTTCTGGGGGAAGATAGTTTACCTTTACCTTCTGGGAGTGAACCTTGCCCTGTTCCTCGCCCTCGGAAATATTCCACTGTGACGGGAGAATAGAAGTTGGGATGATGAGCGGGCTTACGGAGGAGAAAAGACGCACGAGGTCGTGGGGAGGAAAGGCAGCCTTTTCTTGGGGAATCAACATGCTCTGAATCAGGAACTTGTCTTTACATTTTGCATTGAACGGGGGTTCCTCTTTCATAGCTTGCAACATGACTTGGGCATTTGGGTTAGCCCACCGATTTCGGGATACGAGAAGAGATATATTGCACCTTGAACTTCCACTGTCTGGCCAGGCTCCACCTTTCCGGAATTAGGCCGTACGCAGTACAACTAGGTAGCTAGGTGAGAGCTGAATACGATCGGTACGATATAAGGGAACCTTGGGAGCGGTTGTCTTGATTTTGAAAGATACAGGATCTGCATTGGGGTTTGTGATGTTTAAAGAACGTTTCACGTTCTGGGTCAAAGGACCTGTAAGGAAAGTGAGTGAAGAGGGAGTGGAGGGAGGGAATAGAGAATATAAAGGGAAGGGAAGACGCACGATTGAAACCGAGTGAATTGCTGGGTTGAAGAGTGACGGACATTTTGGGGGGGGACGAGCGGCGGGCGTGAGGTGAGGAAGGGGTGTCAAAGTCAAATCTAAGAGCGCAGGGCGAGGCGAGGCTAGAAACGCTGACTAATCCTTCGGGTTCGAACACTTGGGGATATGGCAAAACTTGAGCAGAGAATAAAGCAGAGCAGAGCAGAACAGGACAGGACAGGACAGGACAGAACAGAACAAGTTGAAAACAACCGCATCGTGTACACGGGCATCCTTTTTCTATCTCGTTCCCATCATCAAACACCATGGTTTCCTCGCGGTCTGCACGCGCATACACAACCAAGTATTACAGTACTTATCGAACAAATCTAGGGTTTGCAAGCATCATGGTCGCATCACCTTCTTACTTGCCATGAGGCCGACTCTCCTCTTCGGTGTTTTTGCATACGGTGCTAGGATGATAAACAACAGTAATTAGATTTTTTTAAAAATAAGAATCGGTCGATGTGTAAATTTCGCCAAGGAAACGATTTTATACTCTCACACTCATCATCATGTCTTGGAAACTTGGAAAGAGCAAAAAAGCTACCCTTACTGCTGACCGCGACGACGCCGCGTCCACTCGTTCGATTACTCCAACTCCAGGTGATGAGAAACCTCGTTTCCGCACTGGCATCCTTTCCATACGCGTTCTCTGGGCAGAAGGCCTTTCTGTCCCCCACGGTACCTCCGTCCCCGCCGTTGTTCAGGCCACCCTTTCGTCTCAGCAGGCCAAGGTAGCCGCTTCGATCTCCCCAGCCAGCGTCTCCCAGTCTAGGCTCGCCGCCCGAGGCAAGCGCGATAGCGTACAACGCACCCAATGCTGGTGGCTTCCATATATCGTCATGGAATTCGAGGTCAACCAAATCCTCATCACTCCCCTTGGTGGCGAGCTCGACAAGCCGATTTACATGTACCAGGCACATTTGTGCGTATAGTCTGTCCCTTGACTACCCCTTCCCCTTAGTAATCAGTACACGTATTGTTCTTTAGTGATGTATCTCGCAATTCTGAGATATCTCTACAGTCCTATCTGCGCAAAGAGGAGCCAAAGCGGGGCGCTGACGATGACATGGGCAATGACGTGTTCCTCGGAGGCATCAAGTTTAACCCCGACTGTTATTATGATAACGTGTCCACTCAAGACCAATGGTATGACCTCAATGGCGGTAGTGGAAGGATTCTAGTTGGCGTTTCTTTCAAGCCGAGCAGCGTGTGTATCACTTGTTCAGCTCCCGTTCTTGCAATAATCTTTCGTTTAGGGCCAACCACTCACGGTTGATGACTTTGAGTTAACTATCGTCATTGGCAAAGGCAGCTTTGGAAAGGTTATGCAAGTCCGCAAGCGGGATACACAACGTATCTATGCTTTGAAAACTATTCGCAAGGCGCACATCGTAGATCGCGGGGAAATCATGCATACCCTTGCAGAACGTCTCGTGCTTTCCCGGGTTACAAACCCTTTCATTGTCCCACTCAAGTTTAGCTTCCAGTCGGAACAGAAGTTGTATCTCGTGCTCGCGTGCGTGCGCCACCTCTGCTTCGTCACACTTCACAGTTCTGATATTCTCTTCTAGATTCGTCAACGGTGGAGAGCTCTTCCACCATCTTCAACGCGAACAGAAATTCAACGAAGAACGTAGTCGCTTCTACAGCGCGGAGCTCCTTCTCGCACTGGAGCACCTCCATGACCTTGATGTCGTTTACCGGTAAGCGTTCCGCCTCTATGCGTGTCGCCCGATCATCCTTGCACTCATACCCATTACTCATACCGATCACGATGTGTGCAGCGACCTCAAGCCCGAAAACATCCTTCTCGACTATACAGGACACATTGCTCTTTGCGACTTTGGGCTTTGCAAGCTCAACATGAAGGACAATGATATGACTAATACTTTCTGCGGAACCCCAGAGTACCTCGCTCCCGAGATCCTCAATGGTGCCGGATACAGTATGCTACCCTCCTGTTTTATGCTCTCTGATCATAGTTGACCGGAACTCGACTGTAGACCGGACAATCGACTGGTGGACTCTGGGCGTGCTCTTGTACGAGATGCTCGTTGGTCTTCCCCCGTTCTATGATGGTGCGAGTCTGGGTTACACATCCATTAATTTTGCGTGTTGCTGAGACACGGCAACCCCCCCAGAAATCACCGACAAGATGTACGAGAAGATCTTGCGCGATCCTCTCCTCTTCCCAGACGACGTCTCGCCAAGCGCGCGCTCAATCCTCACCGGCCTCCTCACGCGCGACCCAGCGCAGCGTCTGGGCGTAAACGGAGCCGAGGAGATCAAACGCCACCCCTTCTTCGAAAAGATCGACTGGCAACGGCTCGCTCAGAAGAAGATACACCCCCCGTTCAAGCCGAGCGTCCGAAGTCCCGTAGACGTGTCCAATTTCGACACCGTCTTTACCGCGGAGCCGCCCCTCGACTCGGTGGTCGAGGGTACTCAGTTGTCCAAGACGGTCCAGGCGCAATTCGAAGGTGAGCAGCATCTATTAGGATACGTGGATAAATGACGTCATTCGTCGTCCTCTAACGGCAACCTTATCGTGTTGTAGGCTTCTCGTACAATGCGCGTGGCCTCACAGCCCTCGCGATTGACTGACCCTACCGATGGTCTAGCCCTCCCTGGTCTAGCCAACAAGAGCCCCAGCCATTTTCGTCTTATGATTTGGACCTTTTTTTTTTGGCCTGTTTGTTCTTCGCAACTCAAATCTGTCTCTGGTGCATACCCCCTTGGTTGTTTGATAGACGCCTGTCATTGCTAGCTATGCTCCATATCGGTCATTTACCCCATCTATAATCCTCTCGCCACCTGCCATACACGCCATAACCGTACACCCCCTCCCCTCGCGTATAGTACCCTTACCATTATAGTCTCTCGTTTGTTTCATCCTCGTACTACTTCACTGCCCCTTCTTCCCCTCACCCAATCGGAGTTTGTCACGAGTAACCGTAACAGGTAAATAAGCGCGCAGGTGGCGGGTGTATGTATATGTAGACCTATATGGGATATGTGTGTGTACTCTAGGATTCTAGGCGACGAGGTAATAATACAGGGCCCAAGCCCAGCTTGCACGCCCACGCAGCCGCTGCATGCGCACCTCGTCCTCGTGCTTGTCACAGTGCTCCTCGTGCTCATCATCAAACAGATCTACGCGCGTTACGTCCACAAAGTCGAAGAACGGCCGGCGGGCCGGGAGCGTCGGCGTTGATGAAGATGACGTCGATGGCGCAAGGGGCAACGCCCTCCGGACGAGGAGCCAAAGGAGGTACATGAGCCCCATCACGAACAGTTCGATATAGAACGATACGAAGTCGACTGCGGAGAAGTGGGGCATGATGGAGGACCAGCCTTGGACTGCGCAGCACCAAGCAAGGAAAAATGGGGCAGAATCATGGGATCAGAAAAGCGAAAAGAAAATGGAAGGAGAGACGAGATATACGCACAGAGTATCATGACCGAGACTGTTATTATCTGGTGTGTTGCGCCCACATGAATGGCATGTCAGCCAAAAAAAAACGCACGAAGGAAACGAGCGGGGGAGAGGGGCTGTACGCACCACGAAAGGAGGGCCCCATGGCCACGTCCACCGTGCTCGAAACTTCATCTCCGAGAGCGGTCGGCCTTGCGCTTTCCATGCGGCACGAAAGCGCCACGACGCAATCCCAATGGATAGCCATGCGATCTACACGGCACGTCAAGGAACGCACGTCAGCACATGGATCGCACGCAGCACGCAGCAAATTGAAACATTGTACCTGATTAGACACGCCAACAAGGTTCTGTAACCATGCCCATAGCTGGCCGCTTCCGATAAACGAGCTGCCGAAGCACAGTGCACTGATGCTGCTCGTCATAAACAGTGCAGGAAGCGGTACGCCTCCGCGCGTCGTCCGCGCGAATAGAGAGGGTGCTTGGGACGCCCTAGCAAGCCCATAGAGCACTCTAGTGCCAGCAAAAAGTGCGTGATTACTGGCGGAAACAACCGAGCTGAGAATGACGGTGTTCATGAAGGAAGCGGCGGTGGCTGCGAAATAAGCATTGAATGAGATATGCTGGGAAGCAACGTGATGAACACACTAGACCCAAATTTCTTGAAAACGACGGTGAAAGGAGATGTCGCTACGCTCTTGTTGGAAAGATTTGGGTAATCCCAGGGAACTGAGCGCGAGTCGGTGAGGGGTCAAAATCTGAAAAATGGGCAGCGCCCACCGTTCAAGCCAATTAGCAGGATGCTCAAGAGATAGAAGAGGAGGATGCTAAAAACATGAATCAACTTTGGCGTGAAACGGTTCCAACAAAGCTACGCACCGCCAAAACACAAATTTGACAACCCGTGGCATGCTCCGGCTGGGATTCTTTGTTTCTCCTGCAGTTATCCCTAGACTTTCCGTCCCACCATCTGTACCACGAGATAAGACTGGTCTGTTGACGGTGAAGAATGACCTACATGCAAAGCTGGCCGTTACGAAGACGTGCGCGAATCCGCCGATGCCGCCTACAAATGGTGCACCAGGAACAGTCCAGTTCTCAAACCCGATGAAACGGTATTCGCGATTGACGCCGACATTGACAAGGACGCCGAGGAGAATGAATATAACAATTGCGGCAACTTTAAGCGAAGACAACCAATACTCTGTTTGAGAGGTCATTAGAACGACTGCAGCTCGGAGAGAGGGAAAGAGTACAAGCCTAATTCTCCGTAGGCATTGACATGAATGGCGTTCACGGAGACCAGGAATATCCAGAGAGTGAGACTGAAGATCCATGAGTTTTGGGTATTCCAAAAATCCAGTACCAATTGGGCAGCAGTGAGGTCGGAGGCGACAGAGATAGCATCATTAAACCAATAATTCCACGAGAGGGCAAATCCGTAGGCGGGGGAGAAAAATCTTGTGGCGTAGGCATTGAAAGATCCTATATGGCCAGTTAGCGTGTGGATGAGAATGTTCTCAAGGTATATTAAGATTTGGAGGGTGAAATGCGGGCCACCGAAAAAGGCCTTATCCTAAGGAGCCCTAGGAACACCAAGGGCGCCCAGGATTTTGGAGAATCAAAGATTTACTAATCGCCGTCTAAGTGCTAAGCAAGAAATGAGAGAATTGGGGGGTATCCAATTCATCCCTCTCAAAGAAGAAGGAACGGCTCTGATGGGATGAAAAGTGAGACTAACCGGGTACAGGATACTGAGTCGCCATCTCGCCCAGGAGAAGTAGAGTGATATAAACGACGAAACCGACAATGGAGTAACATATCAGCATGCTTGCTGGTCCACCTTGGGCCAAAGACCGGCCTGTGCCCAAGAAAAGCCCTGTGCCTATTGTGCCTCCAATGGCAATCATTTGAACCTGCCGCGAGGATAGGCCGCGATGGAGGGTGCTCTGTCTGTCTGCTGAGGGCCCCGGGAGAGCACCTGTGGGGATATCATTGGCACCGGGAGTGGGTAAACCATCCTGTGAAGATGGTGATTTGCGGGCATGGTTGATGGAGCCATAAGTATTATTAATGGAAAAGTGGGGGTGAGGCTTGGGTATGAGTGAAGACATGGGGTATGATGAGAAAGCAGCAAAGAGAAATCCATCTCTTGGTCGAAGTAAGTCAAAAGGTTATCCGGATCCGGGCCGGGGCGAGATAGCCAATGGCCATGGTGACGCATCACATTCACTCGGATTATGACCCAGAGCGCGACAAGGTCCGTCTATTGAGAGAGACTGGCCAAATCACCGACGAGCAATGGCAGACAGAGTCTTCCTTGGCTGGCTTCTACAATTCCAATCCTCGAGCGAATGCCCCAATCTTTGTCCCTGCCACCACTCTTACGTCCTCCGAGCATACACCGACGTCTGACTCGCACCACTCTGGTCATGGCGATGTAGCAACCTGGTACAGGTCTCTCAGCCGACAGAGTAACGCCAATCCGATACAACAACAATCTGCATCTCCCAACACGCCACTTTTGCCGACTCGTAGCACCAACTCCCCTCTTCCGTCATCACATCGGCCTTCTCTCGCAGCTACGCCCAAACTGCAGCAGCAGCGCCGCGGACGTGACTGGTTCATCTCGCGCGCGATCTCCCACTCTGCATCGGCTCCAGCACCGACCCGGACACCACAACCTTCCAGCACCGACTCGCTCGCAGACATCCTCTCACGCAACCCCCCAGCGGCCAACCGACCATTCCGTCCTCCAGTTTTCCTCCACCTCGGACCTTCTAACAAAGGTTGGTCGATGCTACAGAACCAGGGGTGGTCTGAGGGCGAAGCTCTAGGCCCTAACAGCAAACAACAATGCGATGACGTACACCTCCGCACCGACACGACTTTGCGGATAAATAAGAAGAAGAAGAAGAAGAAGAAGAAGAAAAGGGAGGCTGGCGGTGGAGGTAGAGGTGGTGGTGTCAGTGCGGGCGAACTTGACGACGACGAAGACAACGACGACTCTGCTGAGCTATCGACATCACCATCTGAAGCGCGAACCACAGAAGCCACCACCGATGACGAAAATGACACAGTCGTCGAAGTCGAAGGTCATCATCATCATCATCATCATCATCTCCGCAAAAAAGCGTCCGTGCCCGTGATCGACCTCACCCTATCCGATGATTCCTCCTCCGGGGAGGACGAAAAGCCTGAATCCGAACATGGCAATCACGCGATAGTAGTAGC
The DNA here is from genome assembly GCA_003315895.1 of Lactifluus rugatus. Lineage (NCBI taxonomy): Eukaryota > Fungi > Basidiomycota > Agaricomycetes > Russulales > Russulaceae > Lactifluus > Lactifluus rugatus. The sequence continues at coordinate 3,026 of QFDW01002828.1, read as the reverse complement.
AGACTCGGACCCTCGCGCGATCCAGACCGCTCTCCTCACACCCCTTCCAACCGTACTCAAATCCGATCGTCTCGGCATCGGTCTCAAAGCCAAGACGGAGGGCCCCTACCGAGCCTCCGTCAAACGCGTGACGCACAATGCCGCCGCCCTCGCCGCTCACGTCAAAGCTGCCGAGGACATGCGCCGCACCGAGCGCCGCTTCGGACACGGGCGAAGGGCGTTTGCGCGAATCGAACACCTCCAACGCGAATCTCGGCAGAACATGATGGCCTATCTGAGCGAGCCCTGAAGGCTGTTACAGGTGGTTGGGTACTTTTGTCATCGTTTTTGTTAGATTGTTGGTGAGATATATATATAGATACAGCAGTTTACATATGTATTGGATCGCTTGCTAGGTCAGTCACAAAAAGCCATGGCACAGTCGAAAAAAAAACGGAATTCTCTATGCATAGTACATTAAAGGTAATAAAAACAAAGGTCAGTTCGCTGGGAACAGCATCGTATGCGCGAGGTGTTGAAGACAAACCAGACTTTTTCCCTATTTTTTCACTGACGCACGGGTGAGGGGCGGAGGAGTATTAAGATATAAAGAGGCAGGTGAATGTCCCGCGAGAGCGTCACATAGCGTTCCGACCGTGAAACCAGGGTTGGGGGGAGGGAGGGAAGGATTATTGGATTTCAAGATTCCTGCCACGACCCGGGCGCCATCTCGCACTTGACCTCGTCGACGTACAACCTCAACCACTGCACCATCTCCTTGCTGATCTGGTGACACCGCGTCAGATCGAGGCTCTTCAGTCGCAGCGGCCACGAGTAGCTCGACGCATTAGGCGGGACTGAGTGCGAGCGCCCGTGGGAGGTCGCGTGCGCGAGCGCGTGAGTCGGGTGTGGCTGGCGCAGGGTGAGGGAGGAGTAGGTTGTGGGTGCCGGGAGCGTGAGCATCGGCGGCACCGCTTGGCGCGGATACGCGCGAACGTGCGCCGGCAAGCGCGACTCGACGAACGTCCGCAGCGCATCCCAGTCGAGCGTTGTACACCCGTCGAGGCCCAGCGTCTCCAGTTTAGGACAGATCCAGGCCGTGGTTACCGTGGGAGCGGAAAGGCTCTGGGAAATCGGGTGTCAGAACGAAAACCTAATTTTGTTTTTCTTTGGTACGGAGGTCGCACGCACCCTAATCAGACCCGAGGAAGCATCCTCCACATCCACAAGTTCAAGCGTCGACAGTGAAGATGTCCGACTGAGGAGCTTGACCAACTCCAGCTCGCCAAAAAAGGATGCCTCGATTCTCAGATGTTGCAGTGGCAGCGATGTCAGTGATTGGCGCTTGAGGTGATTGAGCAAGGTGGTCACGTTGTCCATGTAGCATAATGCAATCTTCTCAAGCGCCGGGAAGGCGATTTGGCTAAGAATGGTCCGTGTGCGCTGGATGCCCGCGTAGTGAAACGTCATTTTGGTGAGTCGCGGTAGCTGAATCATATGCGCCGGGAAACGATGGTCGAGGTGCGGCCCATGGTCATACATCGCGCACGTCTCCGGGTCAACGTCGGACATGTTTCGCAGGGAGAGCTCTTCCAATTGTGGGGAAGCGCGCAAGATGTCAAGAATGACGTTTACTGCTGGCGCAAAGTTGTTCCAATAGCCGCCTAGCTCTAAAACTCGCAATCCGCGAACCATGCTGAGATCCCATCCAAAGTTGAACGAGTTGAACGAACACACGCTGAGCCGAGGGAAATGACCATCGAATAGAGGGAGAGGAGGAGGGGAGTAGTGGTCGTCCTGCATGGAATTGAACACGCGGACTTGTAGGACTTCGAGCATCGGTGCCTTCTCCTTACAGCGTGATAATGCCGCGTGCGCCTGAGGTCGGGTGGGAACGGATAAATGAAAGGATTTCCATCGCCATATTGAGGGATACAGGATATCCATTGCATGGATAATCGCCTCTGTCGTCCCACCCCTGCCGTCCATTTGGGGGCTGAAATTAATGTCGACGTGAATCGGTACCGATTTTGAGCGCGACAGTCGCCGCCTGGCCTTATCCAGGGAGACATGATTGTTCACTGCAACATGCGACCATAGGACAGGAGTATTCATCGCGACGTCCGCCCAGTATCGACACACCAACATGATATTGGACAACATGAGCGTGTCCTCTTCCACCATCCCGTGCACGCCAATGGTGAAAATTGAGGCCAGCAGCTCGCTTGGCAGGCGTTGAATAGGAGCTTGGAGACGCACCGCCTGCTCGAGGCTCCTTTCGAGTCGCTCGCGCTCGCTCATGAGGGAAGCCATTTTGGATTCGAGAGTGAAGAGCGCTTCACGAAGATCCGGGATGGAAGCCTCCGGGGCGGCGCCATCACGCGCGTGGCTTGACTGGGGAGCTGGCATATTATAGGAAGCGAGATTACGCGCGACAGCTGCACCAGACCCTCTGCCCAGCGACACGCTCGCAGTGCCTGCTGGTCTGGTGAAAAATTCGGGAGGAACTCGCATTCGGCGGGGAGGATGGGTGGGTAGAGAGAATGGGTCGATCGGACTTGTGTGAGATGGAGAAACCCTAGACGTCACAGGCGCTACTAGGTCCTCCCGGGATGCAGAGACGAATGTGGCATCCATAGTTGAGGCAAGCGGGGGACAAACCACCGGAGAGCGAGGCATAATAATGGCGATGTGGATTGAGGGGATGAGGAACAATGACGAGGGGCGTGTCTGTTGAAGGCGTGGCTCTGAAACACAACCGACTTGATATAGAGAGGGGAGGGGGTGAGGTTATAAACGAGGAGCGGATTGGGATAAGGTGAGACTAGACAAGGGTGGAGGGGTATACCTCGAGTTTATGAGGTAGACATGAGGGAGTGGGATGGAAGGCAGAGAAAGGGTTTGGGAGAGGATCACATATATCTCAGGATGATAAATGGCGGTAGATGGCATTCTGCGTGTAGTGATTATGACACGCACGAGGCCGACAGCGTGCCCAGGTTCGGGCGGCGGCAGACAGCAAAGAAGAGTAAGCGCGCGAGGGGTGA
>QFDW01002816.1:0-11813 GCA_003315895.1 Lactifluus rugatus | reverse complement strand
TACCGGACCCTCCACGGCCAGTAGAGATCAACTTTCGGTTGTTCAAGGTCAGCGAAATTCGCGCTCGGAGAGCGGGAGATAAAACGCATACCACGTCAGGATCGCCCGCAGGGATGAGATCTCTGCCGCGTGTGTCGGAATAGTCCTCGGGACCGGGGCCTCTCACATGCCCTGCAGGAGGAGAGGGACTAATATTGCCGAGGCCGCCACGACCAGAGGATTGCTGAGTGAGGACAATGAGAAAGAGCAATTCCGGCGGTAAGAGATAAGAGGAAGCAGGACATACATAAGCACGGCCGCGAGACCTCGATCGTTCAGTGACGCTGATAGACATGTGGGAATGAGATGAGATAGAGTAAGTTACTAGTAAATATTGAATGGGTGATGATCTGCGCTCCGAGAGGGAAAAACCACTACAGTCGCTAGGCGCGATGTGCGGGAGATAAAAAGCAAACGGCCTCAGGCACGCAACAAGGCCGGAGCTGCATTTCCCGACCTTGGATGACCCTTCCGGTCGGGTGACTAGGTCATGACGTAGGCACAAATTTTTTACAATTCATCGCCTCCCATCCCCCCCATTCCTCTTAGGAGTGGCGAGGTGGCGGACGCCTCCACTCCATCGATAGCCAACTGAGACTAAGACGGATGTAATGACTTGGAGCCGCTATTATCTGGCGGCGCACCCTCACTCAACCAAGGCTTGGTTAGTAGCCCATGCCACCTCAGAAGAGGAGGAACAGCGTGCCTGAGACACCGCCCTTACCCAGACAGGGTATATTTCGTGGAAGCTCCGGCTGCCGGCATAGCCCGGACCCGGAACACGGAACACAAGCGGCGGGCGGACGAATCGCAGCCTCCAAGTAGCCCAGCTTTAAGTCTTGAATTGGGGCTCCTCGGGCCAATCCTCACGCGGGGCCCGGGGCGGAACCACCCATTCCCATTCATTGGCCGATGGTGATGAAGGCTATTCTCCTTACCGGAGTTTCTCTTTCTCTCTTGTAAACCAGCAGGCAGGCACGCCAGAGGAACGCAGCAAATTGTAATGACGAATTGTGAGGCGCCTCGAGGGGAGGGAAGCTCGCTCCCGGATCCCGATCGAAAATCCCGGAGTTGCCCTGGACCCTGCTACTGCGGCCCACATTGGACCCGGTCCTCAGAGACGACATACCATGTGCTATGTCCCTATGACCCAGCGTAATCCACTCAGCTACAGCATGACAATGACAACCCCTGCAGCCATGTGGTTCCTGGAACTGCACCATCTACTGTAGAACCTGTCCCTGGTCCCATGATGCCTGCCTGCCAACTGGCCTTACGGTATGTACTGCTGTTACTTTTCCTTGGTCTGGACGCCACACGCTTGATCGGCATCATGCCGCACAGGAGGTCACGTCACGTCGGCTCGGCTAAGTGTTGTATCTGACATCTACGACGCCTCACCTATTGGCCAGGAAAAAAAATGTCCAAGTACAACAAGTCGGAGTGATTATGTACTCCTTTTTTCATTCGTCTCGTCATTGCAACAGGAGAAAAAAAAGTGATACAAGGAACCATGGGCACGTCACTCTTACAACTCTCCCTCCGCCAATTTTTTTTTCTTTTCAAAGCCTAGTATTCCGTCAGACAGGTAGGGGTACTTTCCCTGCCTCGAGTCTGACCAACTTCGGCAATCGATTCGTGAGGCGTTTTCGCGATGACATAGACTGCACACTCCCACGTTTCAATGTTCTAGTTCTAGAGACACCTTCCCATGCGGATCATATTCAGATGAGCGACCACTCTCGGGTGTTCTGTTGCCTCGGACGGTGATCGGGCGGCTGGGGGTCATAGATCGTGACTCAGCGATCTGCTACTGACCTCTTGAAGACGCGACGCGTCGGAGAATAGCGAGACGTTGGGTAAGTTCAGCCTCCCCTCCTTTCGGTGTAGGGTAACTCAAGTTTGCCTCCGTATCTCCAGGGAAACATTTGACATTTTCCTCTGAGAATCATAGCACTATCGATAGCCTTTACCCACAAACCTGAGTGAACCCGCTTGGGGTTGAGGGAAAAAAATGGATCACCGATACAATTACCGATGGAGTTGTTCGTCGGGGCCTGAATGGGTTTTCGGATAAGCTGACTGATGCCATAGTTCCAAGTAACGGGGCGTGTTGTGGGGGCGTTGTAGGATCAAATGAGCGACGTCAACGCAGCCAATGCCTGGTCGCGGCTAGGACCGTAGGGGAAAGGCCCTCTTCCCGGTGCTACAGACGTCACTTCATTAAATGAATTTGTAGAAGGGCCCAGGCAGCGCGCGGAGACAAGCAAGACAACGCCAGGAGGATCGTCAGTCCTAGTTGTCATATTCAGTTGTCGGCAATGGCGATACACAACTCCCCCATCCACAGCCTAATACAGATCATGAAAAATGAGTCCCTTCTTCACTTCAAAAATCGGCGAAGACCGGAACGGGTGTCTGCAGCGAGTTTTTGGCGTCACAAGTAGCTGCGTGATCCTCGAGGTGACAGTGGGGTGTAGCGGCTACGCAGCTCCACTATATGCTCGCAGGAGCGTGTGAATTTGTCCCCTGGTGGGGGAGGGGGTATGCTGTGCCAAGAATAGATCTCGTGGACCTGAGGCTTGTAGTACCTGCAATGGAGATGAAACTCATACATCGGGCGCCACGCCCGAGCAAAAAGGACCAGAGCCACCCAATTCGACCGACAGAGCGCTTGTTTCGCACAGGCATTGCTAGCTAGAGCCTGCAGGTTACCATGTGTTTTTTCGCGCCTGTTGGGTCAACAGACCAACGAGACGGTCAACAAAGCCTTCCTTCAATGAAAAGTCTGACTGTGCCCCCCCGTGGTTCACACAACCAGGAATCGCCATCTCAGATTCGAGAACATGAGGGCGCTAATTCAGCGCGCAACATGCAAGAGAGGTAGCCAGGAGCGAGGAGGACGATGTCACTAGAAGTCATCAAAGACGCATCGGTTAGGCTTCTGCAGTTTAAGGTGGCCCTGAGAGCTTAGTCACGATCGTGGCCTGTGCCGGGGGGCCATGAATGAGATGTGAAGAGTCAGGGTCGAATAGGCGTGGGATTCCAGGGTTGTGTAATGCGTGTGTTCGTAATGCGTGTGTTCGTAGATAATGATTTACGCCCGAAAAACGCTGTTGCCATGCTTACCCTCGGAGTTAATTTTGCTGGTGCTAGATTTTGCATCGTACCCAAGGGTTATAGGCTATGGGACGGAACCAAGGCCAAGAAGAGGGATCCTTGTATCGGTCAGCTAGGCCAACCTAAAAATGGAGCGACTATCGAAACGACAACAAGTAGACACGCATTTCGGGGTTAATCACAGTTTGATGGGTGATTCTGTACCAGTCGGAGTCAAGTTGGACTGTAACGATAAAGATCAAGGTTATAGAAATAGAATCAATTACGATCGATTACCGTGACCTGTGACTTATAAACGGTTAGCGAGATTCCCGTCATTTATGGAATGTGCATGTCTGATGAACCCCGAGATGGATGGAAAGTATCAGATGTTGAAGAGGCGCGTAGGAGAGAGGAAGAGAGGTGATGAGCGCCTCGAGGCGACTCCTATGATACGGCTCATTCCTAGGAGAGGACATGAGGAGGCCTTACGGTGGCTATGCATTTTCCTGTCTAAGAAAGGCGTCAGTGGTACAGTATCACGCGCACGCACCCAATCACAAGTGACCCACAATTCTGTTCCCACCGGCGCTCATTTTGCACGCCCATGTGATGGATGACAATTCAAAAAAGGTCCAATCAACCTACCAACGTTCATATTCTTATCTGACCTCATTGGTACCTGCAAGTCCGCAATAATTAGCGCGCTTAAACCAAGTTTATATAAACCCCATCCTGGATTTTATCGCGATCACATCTAGCCGCACAAGGAAGCCAGAATGGGCTCGTGACTGGGCTAACCCTTAACCGAGGGGAACTAGATTTCGATTGGATTGGTAAAGTTAGGGGTATTCTAGAGTGGGGAGGGGGAGGGAGCGGGGCTCGTCGGGTGAGGGTGGGTGAGGGTGAGGGTATGAGGTGAAGGCGAGGGAAAGGAGAAAGCCGATTCTTGCTCGGATAGTCCGACGAGTTCGCGAGACAGTATGATAAGGGATGGGACCTCGAGGCGTTCCATGTCTGAGGGACAGGCAGTTGTTGTGCGTGCACAGGCAGGGAAGCGAGACTGAGCGCTCTTTTGGGATTTCTATGGAGGAAAAGCCGCATGGTATATGTGTACCCTGATTTGGCACCAGCGAGTGTGAAGCTGACGTCGAGAACACGTTAATATACTTTGGGTAATTATTTCTTCAGTAAAAATAAATATAAAAAAAGTAGTAAACTTGACTAGGTTAGTTCAGGTTCTTAACAGGGGAAGGGGGAACCCTTCTTGCCATTTATTATCCATCATAATTTGGTCAATCGGGCACGTGTTGGCACGATTCCCCCTTGAGTCTTAAGCCTTTCGCTTCTCCTTTCAATTCCACCCCGCTCACTCACTCACTCACTCCCGACCTCACTCTCTCAAAACTACCACTGCCCTCTCCTCTCCCCTTTTCTTTTCTCTCTCTCTCCAACTTTTTTTCTCTCCCCCTGTCCTTGCGCGATAATGCTTCGCTATCCAACCCCGTCTGATCAGCGCTATGGTGACGCATGTAATCCCGCCGTGCCGCAAGGCGGTACTTACTGGGTCCCTGGACGTCCCGACACACATCAGCCTGCCGTAACTCGCGACTTGGATGATCGTAATGGGGCTCCGCGCCTACGATCCAACCAAATATCCTCAAACTACCCACCCGTGACAGCGGGCACGGTCCCTCCCCCCTCCGACTCATATCCCACTCAGACCCAAGGCGACTTTTCAGCGCAGCGTGCATATCCTTCACAACAGTACGCGTCAAGTGTAAACTACGCTGCTCCTCCCTATGATTTCGCCGCCTATCCCGTGAGCTACCCTTCTATGTTCTTGGCCGAGCATTCACCGAGCCCTCTTTAGATCGTCCCAGATAGCGTATACCAGAGCGGGCAGTATCCAACCCAGTCCTCCCATCCGACTCGTTGTTGCGAGTACCCTACCTCGGATGCCACCTCTTTCCAGCAATCTCTATATGACCCTGTGGGGTACTTTATCCATGACCACCAACGTAACTCGCCACTTGACGCCCAACATCAGCATACTCTGATGTCAAATTCGTCGGGCTTCTTGCGATATGATGATTCGTTTGATTATTATGACCAGTTCCCCCAACACCCGATGTCATCGATTCCCCCATCCTCCGGTTCCTCCGAACTTGGAAACGCTCTTATGGAGATTCCCTCGCCAGAGCCTCAACCCATCAGTCGTTCCTCTATCGCACTCCCTACCCTTCCCACACCACCCCACACTGCCCCTAAACGTGAACCATCTGACGGTATAGTCGGCCTAAAAAATGAATACGGCGTGACCGTCAACGGTCAGCCCTTCTCACCAATGATGCCACTAGACAATGCGTTACTCCCAGGGGGGCATGCACCCTACCCGAAGGAGGAAAATCAAGAGCCACTGCACGTCTGCTCATCATCGATGCCACGCCCACCCAGCCCTATGCATGGGCATGATCCCCCGCGTCATCGACAACAAACACAGGAGTCGTTTCGAATGGTGCAAGACCCCGCCGCTTTCCCGGAGTTTGCTCCAGCGCCCAAGGTTTGTTCCTGCCTCACGTACAAGCGGCTTAGTCATGCTCATTCATCAGCAGAGGCACCCGCCATCTCTGTCTATCACTGCTCCACCTTCATATTCCCCTAGTGCGCGTATCTCGACGCCACTGTCATCGTCCTTCTCGTCGTCCGATGCTGGGACGCCAACGTCGGCGATGCACCTCCTTGACTCGACCTCTTCGACGTCGTCGGTCCCACAATCAACAATGGTTCCGAATCCTACGAAGGCTGGACAAGGGGTGTTAAAGCTGCCGTCGACAAAACGAAGTGCGCGGCGCAAGCCAGCCATTGCATGCCTGTTCTGCCGTGAGCGTAAGATCGCGTGCGGAGCGCCCCCAGTGGGAAGCGCCGACACGACGTGCAAGTACGTTTATGCCCCTTTGATCCCGATCAGGAAAATAGGAAAACTAACCCCGCTTTTAGTCAGTGTGCACGGCGTTCGCGCAAGTGTGAATACCCCACAATGTCGCGGCGTGGTCTTCATAAACGTCGTGATAATGGCGGAGGTCATCAAAGGGAATCCGAGGATGCAGATTACGTGCCTACTACATAGTAACTAGTGACCGCTCTTACGCTCAGCACGCACACACAAGCATACATACCCCGGCATAGGCATACACACACGCACGTCAATTCTGGCTTTCAATGTTTTCTATTAAGTCACTGTATCTTGATCCCCGCGTCGCAATTGGTTGGCTGTATATAACGCTCGCATGTCGCTCTGCTCGGAATTCCCTTGCTTGCTCCGTTCGCACTTAATTCGCTCATCGTATATTACTGTATATATATCCACCCCAGCACTACCAGATTCAGATTTAGCAATCACATTTCTCATCTCTACACGCATATACCTATTTCGAATTCATTTTGACAGAAGAATCGATTTGGACGTGTCGGCGATGTCTTATCGAGAAGAAACTGGTTTCTACATGAGGAATCTCATTGACTTGTAAAGGAGAGTGACTACCCGCGTTGAGCGGGAATCCTACCAACGAATTGATAGAAGGTTCAGGCAGGACAATGCACTTGTACAACCTGGGAAAAAACAACAAAAAATGGTTTGGGGGACCCCCTAAGAGCATGGTTTACGTGTGGGGGTGAGCCACATCCTCTACCAACTTTCATGGTCGGTGGTGAACGTTGAACGGCCCCCGTGGATTCCAAGTTTGGCGAGACTCAGTACAAGGGAGGGAATATTCCAATTTCCCGGTGTAGTGATGATGATGCTCGATTTGACTTGCCTTCTCCGTCTTATCGTAACCTCCTTGGCGGGGAACCAACGCCACCCATCGGATCCTTATGATTATAACAAGCATTTGGAGTTTGGCCGACATCCTATACATAGGGGATATCTTGTCCTCCATCTCACCGAGGTTGTCGGAAGTGAAAAAAAAAGAAAAAGAAAATAAAGAACAGAGGTAAGGCAGATGCGCATATATCTAGTATTAAGGAATCGATTATACTACCTGTGTTACTCTGCCGTTTTAGAGGCGTCTCCCAAGAATGGTGACGGAACTCACTTTGGGTGCCAAGGTCACTATCTTGCCCCATCCCTTCATCCGCAGGTCAGCGCTAACCACCCCACCAATACGAGTGCCCAGCATCTCGCGCTTGTTATTTAGGAGCACCACCGCGTTGTCATCGAACCGTACCCAGCGACCGTCTGGCCGACGGACGGGCTTTTTACTGCGGACGATGACGGCGCGACGCACGTCACCGCGGCGGACCTTGAGGATGTTGGAGACGGCTTGCGCACCAGCAGATATTGGCCGCGCACGCTGGACGACGCAGACAATCTCGTCGCCGACGGTTCCCCAACCGTTGTTGACCTTATTTTTAAGCACGTTGACGCACTCTACAAGGAGGGCGCCCGAGTTGTCTATGACCTTGGATGAGATAAGCGTTATGCGCAGAAGTGAGGAAGAGGGCACGCGTGCGACATACGTTGAGGGTACCCTTTAGGCCAATCATTGGAGGGGTGATGATGAGAGTTCAAATTCCCACGAGTGATATTTTGTGGGATAGATTATTATAAGTTTATAAATGGAATTTGAATCACTTATCTGTTCCACCATCTCTTGTCGTCGTCGGTCGTCTGTGAACATCCCGCAGTATGCCCACTTCAAGGCGCGGAAGTGGCAGCGTTACGCTGCCCAGTGGTCAAGTTCTAGCGATCCACACCCGAACTCAAGATGAGGAGGATCTGCCCCATGCGACCAAGAAGTGCGTTCACCTCGTTGCCTGACAGGCGATGATGTCCGGATAGATACGAGAGCCCTGCAGAACCATGGCCGATCATCTGAGGAAATACGAGAGCATGTGCGCTTAATCCACCCATCCCCTCCCACCCGTGGAAATTTTGAGCCTCACTTTTTTCATTTCGTGTTCTTGTTCTTTATGACAGCTTTACGCTCACTCCTCAGCGCATGCGCATGATCGTCGAGGCGTTCAAGGAAACCTTGGAACTCGGCCTGGAAAAGCCGAAGCAGGTCGTCGTACGTTGTTTCTTTTTTCCCACTTCTCCTCCCCTGCCACCCGCGATTTCAACCCGGGGATCGTGCCCCGTGTTACGCCCCCAACCCCCCTTGCCCTGCATTGCCCTGATACGACAGTGGATGGCTCCTATGCGGCTATTGAGTGCCCCCGTTTTGGGGAGATACGACCAAACGTGTACACAGCAGGTGATAGCCCGGCCTAGACCTCTTCCATCCCGCGCAATACAAACAGTAACAGAATTCGCACAATCGCACTTCTTTTCATACCCCACAATAGCACTTTTGCACGTGACGTTGACCGGATGCGTTTTTTTGTTTTGTTTTTGTGACTATAGCCCATGATTCCAACCTTCGTCTTCGGCTGGCCGACAGGGGAAGAGAAGGGCGATTTCCTTTCCGTCGATCTCGGTACGTGGCCCTTCGACCCTGCCCCTGCCGTACGACCCACTCTCATCGGCCTGGAACCTCGCCTAAGGTGGTACAAACTTGCGCGTCTGCCTCGTCACTCTGCAAGGAAACGGCAAGTTTGAAATCACGCAGTCCAAGTACCGCCTTACGGAAGAACAAAAGCAAGAAGACGGTCAGAAACTGTTCGATTTTTGCGCGGAATGCCTCAAGACCTTCGTCGAAACAAATCTTGGCGAGGGTACGGTGAAGGAGGGCGAGAAGCTGCCGTTAGGGTTCACCGTGCGTATTCATTTCATCTTATTGACCAGCCTTATCACCTTCCTTGGTCCGCTTCTGTTTCTATTATAGAGAGGCTGACTATCTAGACGTAAAACATCTCTAGTTCTCGTACCCATGCTCGTAAGTCGTGTCATTACCAAAACGGTTGGCGTTCCCAACACATGAGTGTTCGGGTAAACAGGCAAGAGCGTATCGATCACGGCGAACTCATTCGTTGGACAAAGGGTTTCGGAGCGGCCAACACCGAGGGCCGGGACGTCGCTGAAATGTTCCGCAAGAGCTTGGAGAAACATGTAGGGATACGTTTCTCTCCGTTCCGATACCATCATCACGTTCACACGGGACCCCCAGAATGTACCTGCAGAGTTGGAGGCGATCATCAATGATACTACCGGCACGCTCATCGCCTCGTCGTATGTCAACCCGCGCACGCGTATCGCCGTGATATTTGGTACTGGTTGCAATGCCGCCTACATGGAGCGCGTCGGGGAAATCCACAAGATCAAGAACTTGGGCATTGACGACGAGGCACTGATGGCCATTAATTGCGAATGGGTATGCATTCATCCGAAACCCTGAATCAGACGATCCTGATTACTTCCCTCCCCTAAGGGCGCGTTCGATTCGTTTGAGCATGAACATCTTCCGAGGACGAAGTATGATCAGATAATAGACGAAACGTCAAATAAGCCAGGTGAACAGGCCTTCGAGGTACGCCCACGTCATATCACCATCTGATTTCTCTCACCGTGCCACGAAGAAATTGATTTCTGGTCGTTATCTCGGGGAGATCCTGCGTCTCGTTATCTGTGAGCTCATCGATGAAGGTGTACTCTTCCTGGGTCAGAACACGTACAAGATCGAAATACCTTATGCGCTCGACACGGCGTTCCTTTCACTCATGGAGAGCGACCCGACAGAGGAACTGTTGATGATTATCGGCATATTCACTCACTTCTTTGCGCTCGAGACGACACTCGCCGAACGCCAATTTTTCCGCGCACTCGCCAAGCTCGTGGGACGTCGCGCTGCGAGGCTGAGCGCGTGCGGCATTGCTGCGATAGTGAGCAAGATGGGCTACTTGGACGAGGGATGCTCAGTTGGCGCCGACGGCTCTCTCTATAATGTACAGTTTATTAACCGATTTCGCCTGAGACGGTAACTGAGCTGATGCACCACAGAAATACCCTGGCTTTGCGGATCGCGTACACGAGGGTCTGCAGGACGTCTTTGGTGACAAGGGCCGGTACGTCTTTCATATAGAGACTATCCTTCTTTCGGAGCAGGTTGTCACCCATGTCCTCAGTAACATTGTTACATACCATGCCGAGGATGGAAGTGGTGTAGGTAGTGCCATCATTGCTAGTACGTGTACACACATATCCAATATCATCGTCTTGCTCACTGTCTGTCCAGGCATGACAAAGATCAGGAAAGATAAAGGGCTTTACCTGAATGTCTGAACGCCCTGTTTCTGCGAAAAGCGGCAGTTGTGGGGAGTGTGTGGAGCAGCACCAACGATGATATGGGACTTTTTGTCGATGTAGGATAATGAGTGTACGCTTTCTTTGCACATTAGAGACCAACGCGAAAGCCAAACCTAGCGTCCAGTGGGTGATTTGATTAGATTGTTCAATTGACGACACCAGTGACAAGCGACTTATGGCGCGGGGTTAAAATCTATCTTAGCCGGGTCGAGAATTGAACAGTACGTATATGGTTACTGTACTCTGTCAAAGTAGACCACGCGTAGTGGGTCTAGGCACTAACTTTCTTCTTTTCACTTCACACTGTCCAACCATGAAATACAGTAGAGATAACGGGTTAGGCTCGATTCCTTGCCTCTCGTTTGAAATGTGTATATTATTCCTGTTGCCGTTTATGCGTCCGAGTCGTGGATGCCCTTCTTCATATCAAGATCCGTGTCGTCCGGCTCATCTCTGAAAGTCCGGACAAGTTCCCCACGATACACAGATGTTCACAAGAAGTTGCTAGGTCTGTCGTCCGGCTCATCTCTGAACATCCGGACAAAGTTCCCCACGATACCGTTTATTACGACAGATGTGCTAGCTAGGTCCTGGGATTGTATTTGCATGTGAAACGACAAGGCTGCACCTTTACTAGACTGTAAGTAAGATTGGTAGGAAAATGAGCAGTAAAAATCTTTTCGTCTTTTTCCTTATTTTGCTTACGACCTGTAACAAGTGCGAGGACCGGGTTCTCACGACTAACTTAGGTTCTAAACAGGGATTTGGCCCTTTCTACAAAGTTCATCGATATTCATCATCCTCAAGCAGCCCCACATGGTTCCGCGACACGACCTCGGTTAGGCGCGCACAATTTCTCAAGCGAGGGTCCAAGCGAAGGGGAGATAGTTTATCTGATCCGCGCGCTCCCAGCCCTTGCTCCCCTGGCGCGTAAAACTAACTTAACACTAAAACAATACAGTTCTCAGGCTATTTTCTGTGGCGCGTCGCGCGCTTGAGCGACGCAATTGTTTCAGAGGCGCTTTGGCAGTGGGAGAGGGCGATGATGCGATAGAGACGCGCCCGCGCCGCTCTTCATGTACTGTATGATGTGTACCTGTACAGCTTCTGGACAACTTTAACCCCGCGTGGGAGGGAGGGTGCGTTCCGATCGGATTCCGGGTGAAAGTCGGCCAAAAGGATTTCGGCATGTCCCCCAAAGCTATGCTAACCTACAGCTACACGACACAACTACAGTTACATACAGTACATACAGTACGCAACCGCCCCTTATCTTGCGCGTCTTTTTTCCTACGCGTAATATTCAGCGGCGGTGCACGCGAAAAAAAGGGGAGCATCGGATGATGATAGAATTTGTCCACGCCTGAAGCGAGAGCCGAGGACCCAACCTGAAATAAGGAAAAAGAAAATTGACACAGCGGCCACTCAT
>QFDW01002804.1:0-10152 GCA_003315895.1 Lactifluus rugatus | reverse complement strand
ATTCGGGTAGGGTCGGACGTCCGTGCTCGTTCGTGCTCATGTGTGGAGGCATTGACAAATGGTCTTATTAGCGGCCGACGATTCCCCTCCGAGTCTCCTCCCTCCCCTTTTTTTTTTTGCTTACCATCGTCGGAGTCTCCGTTACTTTTTTTTTGTCTTGTCACCTTCAGAACATGCACTGTGTGCTTCTTCTCGGCGTGGGAGGAATCAAGTGCCTCAATTACTTTTTCCTCTTTCTTTCTCATGAACCACACGAGGCGCAGTCAGATCAGTGGTGGCATATCAAATTTTAGGTGGAGGTTATCGGCATCGTTTATTAAACCGGACTTGGGTACTGAGTCGCGATGTCCGGGTACAGGTGTTTTCGTCTTATCACGTCGAATGGGTGTATGCATTGTCCGAACCACGGTCACACAGCCCCATCCACATGCAGTAAAGTACTGCCGTGGAACCTGGAAAAACCAATAGGATCTCACTTTTGTCTAATCCTTCCAACTTCTCACGCATCTTGCGGGCGGAGTCATGTTCATCCACTTTTTTCGCCTCGGAGCGAGTAAATGGAGTCATACTTGTTGGGAATCGTGAAACCACTAGGCCACCACAAACCGCGCATCCATGTAGCATGTGGTGTGTGTGGCGTGCTGCGCCCTCCGCCAATCGAATGTAACTTATTGCGGCACACAACTATCCAGCAAGCGCCTAGACCGAAGGCGCACACATACACCTCGTATGAAATACGATACTCGAAGCAAAGTGGACGAATGCAGTGTGCCTGCCGTGAGACCGAATGTCCCGATCTCCAGAGCTCTACTCGTCTTATCCTTGATCCTCGGCGTCTCGCTTGCGTTTCATCTCTCGGGAAACCTTATGCTGCGCGGCTTCGTGCCGCGCGAGTTCCACAGACACCTTCGACACGGGACTCTTCGAGATTTCTGGACATACATGCCTTAGCACACACCAAGTCACCGAAAGAAATGGATATCAGCTCACCTTGCTTCAAGTCATACCTATCAGGACGAGAAAACACGTCAGCTCCGCTGCACGGAGAAGGCGATGAAACTTGAAACAACGCACATCACTTCGTCATCATCATTGGTCAAGAATGTGATGGCTGTTCCCTGTTTACCAGCACGCCCAGTACGACCTGTTTGGGACTTAGCTTAGTCACGACGGCACGGATAAGGTCAGGTGTGCCGAACCTATCCGATGTACATAAGCCTCGATGGTGCCAGCCATCTGGAAGTTGATGACCAGCGAGACGTCTTGCACGTCGATACCGCGCCCAGCGAGGTCGGTCGCAACCAGAACATCGGCGGCACCAGAGCGCAGTGACTGTAAGGAAGCCTCTCGCTGTTCCTGGTTCTTGCCGGAGTGCAGTGTTGCAGCGCTCCACTGCAGGAGAGCATATTATCAGCGCATGTCAGAACCACCATCAAGAGGTTCCCAACGCACTCCAGCACGGGAAAGATCTTTCGCCACCATATCCGCCGTCTTCTTCTGGTTGACAAAAACGATGATGGGGGCCTGATACTGCCCGCTGTTGAGGATTTCGAGGAGATGCTGTCTGTGGGGAGGAAGTGAGTTCAGTTACCATACTCTTGTCATTTGACAGCTGAACCGCGCACTTCTTTTTCTCTTCGCCAGTGATAAACTCGACGCGCTGTTCAACCGTATCGACAGCTCTACCCGCTTCACCAATGGTGATTATTGCTGGGCGCTTCAGGTATTTCCTTGCAAGTCTTTCGACTGGAGGTGGCATAGTCGCGGAGAAGAGTGTCGTCACTCGTGTGCGACCTTTCTTCACCATAGTTTCGCCGTCGACGTCCATCTGCTCACTCGGGTCCTCTCCTTCCATGGTCTCAGAGGGTAGTTGATCGAGGATGTATGTGAGGTCAGCCTCGAAACCCAGATGGACCATACGGTCAGCTTCATCCATGACTACATAACGGCATTGAGACAACACAAGGACGTGCCGCTCAAGGACATCCTTTAGACGGCCAGGGGTGGCAATTATGATTTCTGCGCCCTCACGAAGATTAAATTGTTGCTCTTCCACAGCTCTCTGGAGTCCATCAACACAGTACGACACAGATAAGAATGATCAACGCACCCCTCCGACGATGGAGACGCAGCGGAAATTAAGTGGTGTAGCAAATTTTCGTGCCTCTGATTCTATTTGCTGCGCCAGTTCACGGGTAGGGGCCAAGACTAACCCATACGGTCCCAGGTGTCTGTTCTCCTCGGTAAATGGAGGCATATTCGAGATGAAAGTAAGCATGGGGATAACAAAAGCCGCAGTTTTTCCAGAACCTGTTGTGATCAGAGTCGGCATCCCGTCTCTCACTCACATGCAAAGATAAGGGCGCACCTGTTTCTGCAATACCGATGATGTCTCGGTTCTGTAGGCCGATAGGGATGGCCTGACGCTGGATAGGGGAGGGTTCCTTGTAACCAATTTGGTCGATGACGGCAAGAATCTGTTTGGGAATGGTGGATTCCCCCCATGCACGTAATGGGTGTGGTATATTGCCCCCTGTGTTTGGGTCAGCGGGCGATAAGGGGGGAAAGAGAGAAAATGAGTAGACCTCGTGCCGCGATGCTGAAGTCCTCGCGGAAGATGCGCCAGTCACGCTCCTTCATTTCGTCTAGGGCTTTCTCAGTCCAATGACGATCATCATACCCATGCTTTGCAGCCTTTCTCCGTTCCATAGCGTCAGCAAGTTGGTTATCCGACTTGTTGCCAGTTCTGCTTCCCCCGCCATCATCCATACCCGCGATATGTCCTCGTCCGAACATGACCTGCGCTCCCTGCCGTTGAACTCCAATATTTGCAGAAGGGTCTGCGGAGAACGTGTCCTCCTGTTCGTCCCAGTCAAAGACAAACTTTCGGTCGTTCATCTTGCGAATCTTGCGCTTCTTCTTGTCAACACCGAGATACCGTGAACGCAACGCGGCAAGGTCCTCTTCTGTCATCGCGGGGGTAAAGGCAGCATCCGGTCCGGGAGTTGAGGAGTTGGATGCGGGGATGGAATGGGGACCCCCCGGAGAGGGCGCAGGAACATTGACGGCAGCTTTAGCGCGCTCTGCGCGGGGTTCAGTTGGGACATTGCTGTATCCCGACCGTCTGTCATCATTTGCACGCCTGTCACGGTAGTCTCGACGGCCGGTTCCCCGACCTCGGTCGCGGTCGCGGTCACGGCGGTCATGGTGGTCCTCATCTGTTGGAAGAACGATCAGGCGAGTTGCATGAGAACCAGGAAAGTACAGACGCCTCGAAGTATTGCTCGTCGCAGTCGCATACTTGCTCTCTCTCTCTTGTCTTCGAATAGTTTCTGCCTCGCGCTCGAGTTGATCCCTGTTCTTCCGATGATCCTCTTCCTTTCTCTTCTCTTCTTGTATCTCTTGTGCCCGCTTAGCAATAGCAATTTTCGCACGTTCTTCCTTTGACAGGAATTTGGGCTTGAGAAAGTATTATGAGATTTCGACAGGGAGTGAGGAGGACTAGCTACTCACTCTAGCTGCAGCTTCCCGTTCTTCTTTCTGCTTCTGCAGCAAAGATTCGATGGATAGCGGTTCAGATCCGGGCGCCATTGTGGCGATCTTACTTGTAGTTGTCCTTCAAACGACGGTTGTACCCTCAAGAAGGCCAATCAGTGCAATTACGAGGAGGTGCGTCAATTACATCAAGTCATGGTTATGTAAGCAACCTTCGCCGGTCAGGCCGACCACAACGTGGGCCCCACAACCGTGCAGTCACGCACTGTCCACGGCCTATAATTGAGACTCCGCTGGCCTGCTCAGTGCGGGCTCAGCACTGTCTAAAGCATTATTTAATCATTACTTGCCATTTTTGATCCGGCATCGTTCGGCAGGTGTGACAAACCGCAGTTTTGCCATTTCGCTACCCAACACGATTTCTACCAAAAAAAAATACATGGAATGTGGTAACAGGTGGTGCTAGAAGGCATAGGAAAAATGTTGTGGTGATTGAGCAAGAGTTGAGCGAGAAATCCAAGGTGAACGGGTGAGGGGTCCACGTTAGTACTCGGTCACGGTCATCTCATCTAAACAGTGGTGGCAGACAACAGGCAGAGCCCTCCCTCATTTTCACTGATTATGATCGGGAGCAATATGTTCACACAGTTGTGAGATAGGCTAGGCCATGTTCTCTGGGTCAAGTTTGTAACTCGACGAACGTCCATGACACGGCCGCCGTGCCACATTACGTAGCGGGAATAATTAGTTAAGTTGTCGTTGCCGTGTTAGACAGGCAATATGACTGTGGTTCTGACTGACAAGCTGGAAGTCCGCGACCTAGAACTGGTATTGGTATCATGGTTCGTTCTCCAGATGATGGTTTGTTTTCCCAACATCATCAATCGACGCTCGCGGTGACAGCGGGCGGACCTGAGAGACTAGACCCATTCTCAAGATGGACACGCAACCGTGATGGTGATCAAAGAGGGTGTATGCTGCTGGAAATGGAACTTCTGCCATGATGACCGTCCTTCCGTGCAACCTTCACCTTCGGTTTCATCACGACCATTCATCAACAGCCAGCGCGAACAGTGCGCGTGTTTACGATGGGAGCCAGTGTTATCATTGGCTACGAGATAAATCGCGCTACATACTAGACATTCATAAGCTTCAGTTTCCATATCTCCACACCATCCCAATCTTCTTTATTCCATTTCAACCCACTCTTCTCCATCGCCTTGGATATCTTCCTGTGGGGAATACGGGTAGTAGTAAAACCCCAAACACTCTGGGCCTCCAAAAGGGCACGGTCAACAAGAGCAGGGTCACGTCTTTCGATACATAGGTATACGGGTGGTGACCTAGAAGCAATCGCAGCAGCATGGAGGGTACGGAGCAGCGGTTGAACAAGTTCCGGGGCATAGATGGTATCCGAAGATATAATGAGGTCGAAGGGGGGTTGCAAACTAGCATCAGTAGTTCCCGTTGAGGACGTAGGTAGTGCAATTGAAGTAACGGCAACCGGATTCGTCCAGTCCCATGACATGGGCGGGACAAGCCAATCTAGCTCTCTAATCTGAATGATAGGATCACCGCCCGTGGATCGGGTGTAGTTCGATGCGATGTTGGGCTGAAGCACGGAAGAGATGATAGAGCTCGTATCGGTTGCAAGGACGTCCCAGCCGAGAGAGTGCATGGCGAGACTGTATACTGTGTTTGAATGTAAAATATAGAGTCAAGAGAACTAACACTAACGCGGAAAGGCCTATGCCGCTGCCAAGCTCAAGAAGGCGGGGGCGCATGTGAAGAGAGGAAGGGGTGATTGACTTGTGAACGGTTGCGAGGTAAGCAGAGAGACATTGAGCGCCAAGCCATAGGGTAGTGCCTGTTGATGTGCCATGTTGCAGCTGTAAGAGAATAAACTTGTTGGAGAAAAAGAGATAATCGACGAAATGAAGATGAGTTGTTTGGTGAGCGGGGAGAGTGGCTGAAGCTGAAGCTGAAGTAGGGAGTGGGTGTGTATGCCTCGAGGCCATTCTTTTCTCACATTTCTCATTTGTTGGTGCCCTTTCTTAATTCCCTTTGCTTTTCCACCTTTTCCACCTCAGTCAAACCCTTCTCATATTCTGTACTTTTATCTTTCTTCCTTTGCTCTCATAGCGTCTAGGTCGCGCCATGAAAGCCCTTTTCAATCGATTCAACAGAGGCCTTTCAAAGGATAAAGCCAAGGATACCAAGGATCCTGATTTATTACCTCCTCCAGCCTCCTCCTACCAAAAGGAAAAACTTCCCCAGTTACCCCCGCTCAGGGAATGGCCGCCCCCACTTGAGCAGCCGCAGCATTCTGTCGGCACTCCTACCTCGATCGCGTCTTTCAAACCTCTCCCTGAACTTTCCTCCCGTCCCCTCCCTCTCGTTGACTCTCCTTCCATACTCCCGGCAGATTTCAATCTTATATCTGCAACACACTCCAAGGGTCCTCTCTCTGATGTCGCGGAGGAGGACTCCATCGACACCGCCATCGTCACTCGCACTACATCCCCTCGTGCTGATCAGGATTCCGCTGGGCGATGTTCCCGCAAGACCGGGAACGGAAGTATAAGCACGACTAATGGAAGCAATGACCTACCCAAAAAAGTTGCTTTTCTCTCCCCTCCCCCAACCCCATCCAGTCTCGGTGCAGACCGCCCTTTACCCGACGACGCGTCCACCACGAACAAGAGCACCGTGGTACGCTCACCCCCAACTCATCCCAGGGACCCCCGTGGCTCTACGTCCACTGCTGCATCTACTTCTCGCACCGACATCGGTTCAAGTAAGAATAGTGCCCAGACAGTCAAGGCTACTACAACACGCTCTGGTGCTCCTCCGTATACTCCAAAACCTAGCTACACTGATGCCACTTCTATTCATCACTCTCTCCGTTCTGGCACTCCCTTCTCTCAGAAATCTACTACCAGCGTCATCCCTCCTGCTTCTTGGAGTGAGGGTGCGGAAGAAGACCTGGTAACCCATCTTGGACCACGGGAACGGACCCGACAAGAGGTGTTATGGGAAATTGTCGCAAGCGAAGAAAGGTGAGTAGTTCTCTTTTATCTTCTTGCGTCGCAAGTCCCTCAACCATCCCACAGATACGTAGCTGAACTCCTCAAGATGAAAGAGACTTTTATAGTTCCCTTGCTTCACCCGTATGCCGCAACCTCTCCAATAGCATCACCTACTATGCTGGAGTATGATGACATGTCACGACTCGAAACCCCGGTAGAGTCCTTCGAGCACTTACCCATTGCTTCTCGTTTCCTCTCTCCACTCGGATTCCGGTCAGACACACCCACCCCGTTGGATTATGCATCTCGGAGGGATGACAAGGATGCCCCAAACATGGACACCGGCTCTCTCAATTCAGACTTTGAAGATGACAACGACAGACTTGGCAAGAGCTTCTCTGAGTCTCGGGGGGGAGGGCAAGGCAGTATGAACCTTGCGTC
This sequence comes from Lactifluus rugatus, assembly GCA_003315895.1. Lineage (NCBI taxonomy): Eukaryota > Fungi > Basidiomycota > Agaricomycetes > Russulales > Russulaceae > Lactifluus > Lactifluus rugatus. Next base: position 3,187 of record QFDW01002804.1, on the reverse strand, counting down.
GAAACACAGCCATCCCCGCTCACCCTATGGCTCATCCCGAACGGGTAAAACTACCTTTGTACCGTTTCCTTCCCGCTCTCATCAGTCTCTCCCACCGCCTCCCCGCCCGAACCCCAACGTGGCGTCCACGCAATCCTTAGGTCGCCAGTCTTTTGTGGGGTCCTCATCCGCAGAAAAGGATCGAGATCGAGATCGCAAATCTACTTTTACCAATCCGAGTGGGCGAGGGATGATGTTGCGCAAGTCCAAGAAAAGCTTGACCAAAGCGGACCTGATTGTGAATGGTGGCGTGGCTCCACATCAACTACCTGACGACTTGCGGCAGTGCCTGGAAGTCATCGAAGATAGTATATTAGCGGGCCATCTCAAGCTCAATGAGGGTCTTCGGAAACGATACGACGAACAATACCCACTTGTCCGTTCCTTGGCAGATGTCTTTGTGGCAAACGTAAGCTTCTACTCATCCTCTTTCCTTGCTGCACTGACCATTGGACTTTACCTTGATTTAGTCACACATCCTCCGGGGTTATGCGGACTATGTTTTACACTTGGAACGTGCTCTCGAGCAAGCTAACGACGCGATTTCAACGGGCAATTCAACCAAACGTCCTAAGAATAAGGACGCGGACGAATGGCTCAAGGTCAGCGCTTTTCTGCGCAAACTCGAAATGGATGCTCAGGATCGTGGGGAAACTGGGCTGTCTATCTCTTTATCAAAGCCATTCCAACGGCTGCTCAAGTACCCATTAATGTTTCAAAATCTCCTTTTCCATACCGACCCGTCAACTTTCGAATATGAGAGTACTCTCCAAATGGTTGCCGAGGTCGAGAACATTGTTCGTAGTATCGAGGATGAAAAGATCCAAAAAGAAGAACGTGACAAGACGCGCGATATCCTCGCACGGATCGAGGGGCTGGACAAAGTGAGACAACTTGCTGCTCCCAAGCCATCTCGTGTTCTGGTGGAGGAGCGAATGTTGACTCCCAGAGACTCGAGTGACACTTCAAAGCCATCATCACCGCCGCCACCAGCTGGAGCCACGAGGGCTGTTAGAGGGAAGTCGTCCTTGAAACGTTTGAGCGATGTGCTGCAGAGCGGCGGCAGCGGTGTTGGTGGCAAAAAGGACATGTGGCTAGTCGTGTTCAACGACGTTGTACTTCGTTGTCAACGCACCGGTACGACTTCTCTTCCTTTGGGAAGTGCTCATGCTTCAAGAGCGAACTCCCTACCCGAAGTTCAAGGCAAGTCTAAATACGCAACTACTGGTCGCCGAAACTCGACCGCGCGGCCACGGAATTTATACAAATTCATCAAGGCAAGTTCTTCTTCCTTTCCTGACCTGACATGCTCAGAAAGGGCGTTCTTCTTAGATCGAAAACTGGGCTATTGGTAACGTAGTTCAACCTTGTGAAGGCGTTGTGTCAATGGAAGAGTAAGTTGCCTCTGAAATTCTCATATGAGAAGGATACTTAATGGAATCCATGTAGCGTGGCTCGTTCAAGAGCTCAGATACATTCTACTGTCCAGCCCAGAATTGTACCCATGCCCGACGACGATGAGGATGGAGGGTGCGACTCGGATGACTCAGATCGCAAGAGCAAGATGAGTTTCTCCTATTGGGGTGCAGATAAGATCACTTTGCAGAAGCCTCTGGTCAAACACCGACCAGTTCCAGGTGGGCTCGGCATGAGACGCATCGGACCTGCCATTCCTACAGGCTACTCCAGAGAGTCTTCAGCAAATGCTAAGTTCGGTAGTCGCCTTGTTTCTGCCGACTCCTCAGCCGGGGGACGTCCATCCAGCCGTCGAAATGTTGTCACACCCACTGGTCGCCGCCAAGCCACATCTGATGAGGGGCACTCTGTCAAAGTTACCATTACCCGACCAGCATGGGATGGAAGTACACGCACTCCCACGACCTCTGTCCAATCGGTGAAACGGTCCCGAAATACCTCGCAAAACAGTGCCGCTACACGTACGACGACGACCCCCTCTAATAAGGTACTCGCTTCACCTGCCCATTCTGAAGACTCCGGAGTGGGTCTCTATCGCCAAATGATGGCGAATGACCCTTCATTGAGCAGCGACTAGGCCTGAATACATAGCCTTTCTAATCACCTTTAACGACCCCTCATTTAAGATACCAACCCATTACATTATTCGGAACCGTACTCGGGGTCCCATTTCTCACCGTCAACGCCTGTTGCATGTCGCTCACCTTTCTCGTTTTCATTGTTCCTGGAGTACTCTTTTCTTTTGCGATACCGTTGCCACGTGCACGTTTCCAGTTGTTCAGTTTTAGGGTTACTTTTCTCCATCAACACCTACACTCATTTTCCGTAGTGGACGAACGGTTTCCACGTCATACAACCCTTCTTTTGGAATCTCATTGACCTGCCTGCTCTTTAATCTATACATGGCTAGAACTTGTATCACCATTATGCTGATTTTTGAATCTATCCCATCATTCGTATGCTGCATTGTGAATGCTTACACTCCGCCCACTTGGATCCGCCGCGCAGCCCCAGTCTCCGCGGGGAATCCACCTACATTGAGTATTAGTCAAGACGTCAACCCTGAAAAAAAAGTAATACGTACCGAACGGCAGTCTTCGCTGCGGTCTCTGAAAGGAACAAACCTGTCAAAGAATATAGTCAGGGCAAGGGTGTAGAGGGCGCGAAGAACCAATCTTACTGTCAAAGATGTCGCGGATGTAGTAAGCTTCCTTGGTATCTGGAGTTTCTTCTGGCCAGCGCTCAAACCGATTCTCGAATATTTCGTCCGGGATAGTGTTCTCGGCGTGATTTTTCAAGCTATAGGTGTTCCATTAGTGAGGTTCGCGCGTACGATGGCTGGGTGAACCCGCACCCATCTATCCAGGAATAGCCAACGCCATCCGAAAACTGCTCTTTTTGTCTCCACAAGATTGAGCGAGGAAGGTATGGCTGCGATGGTGAATCAACGAGCGATAAGCAATGTATGTCTTACGACAGACCTTTCCGTCGGGCGCAACGTCGAACGCCTTGCGAAGAATGTACTTCTCCATCTTTGGGCGGCCGTCCTCGTCAAACTCTTGAGAGGTGCCCTTGCTGAACATTTTGTCTTCTGACCTGACATTCATCGCGACTTCCAAGAATGCCTTGTCTAGGAAGGGGACGCGGGCTTCGAGACCCCAAGCCATAGTGG
>QFDW01002769.1:11726-25492 GCA_003315895.1 Lactifluus rugatus | reverse complement strand
TGCTCCACCGTGTGCGATGAGCGCCCGGTATGATGAGCCTCGGCGACACGTACAGAACGGCCCGTGTTCTGCTTTTCCAGCGCACTGGCGGGACGTTCGCGATCTGTATCTTCACCTTTCAGCGGTTCTGACGTCGCCCATGATTTGCGTTGCTGGGCAACATTTTTCGGCCCGGATGGCGTCGCGGCGGTAGGCGTCCATGACTTGCGAAAGGTTGCTTGTGGAGGTGGGGCCACAAATTGTGAGGATGGTGATGGTGATGATGACGATTCGGGCTTCCACCGATCAGCGACTGAGGGTGAGCGCTTAGCCGGGCCAAGTCTTCCGACCTCTGATACCGCGGCAGCTTCAAGAGCGCTGCTCACTTTCACCATCGATTGTACAAACCCCCGACCTTTGAGACGGCTGATACTGGGTGTCGGATCTTTTTCTTTTGGTGGGGGGAGGTATGGTGTGCGATGTTGTGGAGTGAGCGGCGCAGCCTTAGGTGGGGAAAAAGCTTCGGGTCGAGGGAGAGACGGTGTAGACGCGGAAAATGTAGGGAGTTTGACGCTGAATGCAGGAGAAGAAGCGTTTGAGACTGCAGGTTTCCTAGGAGTTGTGAATGTAGGCGTAAATGATTTGGGAAAAGGGTGCTTGCTGGGCGACTTGGACGGATCACAGACGAGGGCTGGTGGCGGCGAGCGCGCACCGAGGTTCGGAGTGCGAGGCGAGACGGGAGCATGCGGAGAGATTGGGCGGGACAGTGGCTGCGAAACTGGAAGCGGGAGCGTCGTAGCGCGTGTTGGATGAGCACCAGTAGTATGTGACAGAGAAGCATCACGGCCGAAGGAGGGCTTGTTAGCTTGAGGCGACGAAACTGATTCAATATGTTGAACATATCGTTTGAGTGCTGCAGATGAGGTACTCGTGCACGGTTGACGAGATGCTTCCTTCCCTGAGGGGTGACTGTCGGTCGAAACGGGAATGGGCCCCGCATTCGACGAAGTCTGATCATGCTTCGCAACAGGAGAGCAATTTTGCGTGGACGCAGTAGGGATTTTTGCGTTAAATTCGTGGCTCGGGGTAGAAGAATCAATTTTGCGTCTTAGCCCCGGCATTGCTATGCCTCCTCGCCCGAATACTGGATGGGGGGCGGTGGAAGAGTTAATAGTTCGCTGCTCAAATAAGGTAGGGTCGGTGGCATCCTGCTGGGGCGCGTGCTTGTTTAATCGTGGACCCGTTGCACGGCCACCGATAAAGGCCGCAAGAGACATTGGCGCGGGAAGAGATGAAGGATGAGCGGTCTGAGAACGCAAGGATGGGTTCTCCACAGGCTTTTGGACAGGTTCAACTTGCTCGCGATGACAATCAGTGCTTGGCCTGCCATGTTCGGGAACATCGGGACGAGGTGAAGTGCTGGGAGGGATGTCTGAGGCTACTGCGTACGGACATCGCCTGGGTTAATCCCCATTTGGGCTCGCGACCAACAAAGGAGAGGGCATACCGACAGCAGGATCAAGCAGCACACGACTATAGCCAGCACTACGACGCACTCTGGCGAGACGGGATGCAGCAATCTCCTGCTCAAGCTTGCGATGTTCCTCCTCTTCGTCTGCATCAACCTGACGCTGTAGTGCCCGGATCTTCTGTGCCCACTCCGCAAGGCCTGGTTCTCCGTGTTTACGTGTGGAAATTGGATGAGATGAAGGACTTTCTGGGAGTTCCATGTCAGGACGGTCTCCGTTCGCTACAATTATAACGTGTGTGTTTGTGGAAGGGGGAGTCCGACAGCGTGGCCAAATTCGGCAGTCTCTACCAGCGTACTAATTATATTGTAAACATTACAAAAGTAGTATCGTGAACAGCAGGGCTAAGTAGAGTCGTTTGTTAACTAGTCCAAGCGCGCATAAATGGTCATAGACAACGTCCGAGGTGAGATGTCATAACTACAAAAGAACGGTAAAGCAAGCCCCTAGTAGCCCGGCCACGGTTACGAATGCATCCCACAAAGGGATTGGCCTAGGCGAAGCATTGTTGCTGCTCGTGCTGTTGCTAGTCTTGGGAAGGGAGCTTTGGGCTGCGGACTGCGATATTCCTCCAGGTGTCTGGCCGTCTATATGCACAAGTCAAACCCCAATGACAGGAATACTAATGAGTAGTATACCAATAAAACTGGCGCCACACTGGCTCGAGATTGACGAATTCGCGCTGGATGTGATGGCCTGTGGATCGTTTACGAGGATGACGTTGTAAGCCTCCTTAGTGCAATTATTGCACGACATATTTTGGGGCAAGCCAAAGATGGGAAGACCTGCAGTAATAACCTGAGGTAAGATAGAGAACAAATTGTCTACGCCAATTGTGCCGGTGTGATTTTGAATAGAATAGAGTTGATCCACAGAACAGAGCTGATTGTCGCTAGTACTGGGAGAAAACGGTGTGCATGTCAACGTTACAGAAGAGGGAGACGACCCACTCATTCAAACACACGATTTGTCGGGCAATCGGATAGAGCTGTTGCACAGACGCGGTAATGTTTATGGCACCGTTACTATTTATACCAAAATCAGATGAGCATCCTTGGGTGAAGTTGGACACGAATGCAGCAAGAGTTTGGTTGGAGCATGCGTTCTTGGAACACAAGCCAGTCAGCCAAGTGTTAATGGGCCCGATGACAGAGGTGCCAGAGCCAGCAATGAGTACGGGAGGGATCCCAGCAGCATTTAAACACTGGGCATCTGGAGAAGCAGCAATTGTAGCAAGACTGGACTGGCATGGAGCTGAGACGGTCACCGCACTGGAGCGGTGAGAATGGATCAGAAAATCAGAGGGAGATAATGATAAGTTGAAGGAATACAGACGATGGTGGGAGCGCAAATGCACTGGCAGAGGCAGCCAAGGTTGCGACGAAAGCAAGCGGGTAGAGTAGCATGACTAGTTAGTATGATGAGAGAGGGCTGTTGGGGTATGATATTACTGTACCTTGAGGGAGCTGTGGGGTTTTATAGCTATACTGGGCGGATACCTCATTGTGCACCGCTGCACAACGTCACGGTGAGGGTCATATATAGTCACGAGTTGGGTGGTCCAGCTCCAGTTGTGCTGTGCAGCTCCCTCGGGGGCTCCATTCCCTGCCCGACATGCCGAGCAGAAGTAAACCCAAAATTAGAAATGGCTTCTCTGTTCCTGCAAATTACTCTTTTAGGTATGTCGTAACACGCATACATCTCGACTTTTAATGATGCATGTCGCCTTCAAGCACAGTGGGACAGAAAACGCAAAATGTACGCAACTAGGTACGATCCTGGAATTTACTGTACCCCTTCTTGATCTCAATCACTCAATCACCCATTTCAGATGACCCTCCATCTCCTGGAAAAACTACACGGTCAAGCCCACACAGGTGGCAGAGAGCTCCCAGTAGTAGTATCGATCCCGACATGGTTCCCAGTCGAAATACAAGCGCCAACAAAGAGAACGTTTTGCCGCGGTTACCCGACACGAGCAAGCATTGCACAGAGGCCCAGAGGCTGATTTCCACCCGCCCATCGCCCGTCACTGTCCCTGTCACCCACTCGCACCAACCTGATTCATTCATTCCACCAGGCCTACCGCCAGTGCAGACCCTTCTCTCTTTGAGCCTTCGCGGCCAGCCCATCAGTTTCGACCTGAAAACTCTTGATGATGACCCGTGCTCGATTATAGAGTTACTCAATGCCACCTCGAGCGATCGTGATAAATGGATGATCGTAGGTGCCTTTTATAGGCGCAAAGGCAACATTCACGCCGCCTTGATTGTGGTCGCCACCATGGTAAATGGTTAGTGGGAACGGATGTCTTGCATCTCGTATTTTGTTGATCCCCAACAACCTAGTACTTAATGATCTGGGACTCAAGGACCATGACATGAGACCGGCCTTCCTGATGCTTTCCAGCTGCCATACTGAATTATGGCGGCAAACGCGTGCCCCAGATGGCTCCGAGACAGAGACATCTTCTGCACACCTCGACAAGTCGCGCCGCTGGCTGCAGCTTGTCTATGGTCCAATGAATCTTGAAACCACATCAGGAGACGATTATGAAATGCTAGACACCCCTGTCCCAGTCGACGCCACGCCTAGGCAGACACATGATGTTTTGTCTGCGCAAGAGAACGCCACTTGCGATAAGGCGCAACGATCTAGAATGAATATGGAGCGTGATTTACAAGTGCTGCGCGACCGTCAGGCACTCCATGTCGAAGAACTGGCTAGCACCCGAGAGGCAAAGCGACGCTTCGAGAATGAAGCTGCCAACGAGCGTGTGATACGGCGGCGGCTCGAACGGACGTTACGTGACCTCCAAACCAGGCTCACAAAAGCGCAGCGGCGCGCAGATGACGCACATGCGCTTGTGCGCATGGAGACTAACGCGCGGAGAAGGTCCGAGGAGGCGGTCACTGAGGAACGAGCAAAGCGGAGGGCATTGGAGGAACGTTTCAAGACTCAGGCCCAGAGTGCAAGGCCGCTGCTCGAGGGTCTTCATGATCTATTCCAATAGGCAAGAGAACAGATGAAAAGTGACGTGGTTAAAGGATAGAGCAGAATGGCCTGTGTAATGTTTCTCCTCCAAGATGCGTAACCTCCTACACACAGACACACAATCATATGACATCAATTCGTTGGGGCTCAGAAGATATCGACCATCCCACGAACGGACGAGATAATTGCGACGACCTTGCTCTCGAATGACAACAGGTCGCCCTTCCGTGTGGCTACTAGCTCAGACGCTCCCTTATTCCCATTGCGGCACAGGAGCTTCCTGAGATTGGTGGAGGCCAACGCGATGGCGTCGGACCGGGAAATGCGCCCGCCAGATTCCAACGCGATCTGAGTAAACATACAAAATGAGGTGATGAGGCCTTCGAATTAGGGAGGAAGAGGGCCGCACCCAACCAAGATCGAAGCGTGTCGCGGCGACGCTCGACGGCTCGACGGCTCCGACGCCTACAGTTACATTATGTGCCAAGAGCCGCAGGACAGCGCTCTCTTCAGACAGCGGTGGGCCCGGTAATCTAGGGACGGAGCGAGATCAGTAAGGGGAAAGCATGAGTATGGTGCAACGCACATGCGTCGCCGTTGCCAGGTCTCAGGGAAGGGCCGCGCAGGGACCAACACTACCCCCACGCCAGCTTCTGCCAGTTCTGATGCGAGGAGATGAGCCTCGGTGGCTCCAGTAATAGTCAGTCGGAGCGAGTGTCCAGTATGTGACTCGAATTCGCGCTTGAGTGCTATGAGCGTCGCGATCACATCGGCGCTGTGAGTCTCGACCACGAGCGGAATACGACCCTGACACGCCGCGTGAGCAAAGAGTGATACGCGTTCGGCTGTACGAAGAACGCGCACCCGGACTGCGTCTGCCAAGCGCATTGATACCTCGTCACGTTGTTCGTGCGCATGCGCGGCATAAAGCCATTGACGCAGCGCTGCTATCTGCGTGCTTACGCTGGGCTGGCCGAAATCGCGCACAATAGAAACATGTAAACCCGTCACGTCGTCATGGACAGCGCCATGCTCAAGTTTGTGCTGAGCGCCGAGGGAAAACTCCACCCCGAGACCACCGAGAAAGCCAGTATGACTCGGGGCGGTGATCGCACGCGTGACACCTGCGCGGTACGCAAGTCTGGGGGTAAAAGGAGCGTTCGTTAGCACTCTTGAAGGGGAAACCATCAAATGACAAACAAGGCATCACGACCGGCAAACTGTAGCCCATCAACGGCGCGGACAAGAAATCGCTCAGCGGTTGGGGACACAGACGCAACTAGTGGATCGAAGACTTCGCCGTCAAGAGTGGAGACCTCGCCTGCTATCTCCGAGAGACCCAAGGCGGGGCCGTATGATACCAAACTGGGGCTTATAGAGCCCCCTTGTAGATCGATGATGCGAACGTCGTGGCCACGGCCATCAGTGAGTGTAGCAGAGCAAGTACTCTCGGCGCCGAAGCAAGCAATGCTGCCATTACGCACCACAACGACGCCAGAACCAATGTTCGGTGTCGCAAATACATCCCGAAGACGGCCACCATCGACTTCGGGAAGGAAAAGAGTTGTTACATTCTCGAAAAGGACGTCGCCGACATGAGACTCGTCAGGAAGAAGGGGGGGAAGGCCCTCGTAGCTAATGGCCTGAGCCGCCTCGCGATCGAAATTCGGAGCATTTGGCACACTCTGTGACGAGTCGGGTTTCTCAACAACGTAAGGAAGCTCCAGTTGAGCAATTCCGTCAATGTAAACCTGCATCGGAGTAGCACCAAGGGCGAGGGGGTGACTATCCCATATGACCAGATCTGGAGGGTTCCAAGGATCTACTCCACAGCATAGAGTGAACAAAGCATACCTGCGTCCCAACCTGGATGCACATCATTGAATAAGTAGATATCCAAACAATTCGAAAGCCCAACCTTCTTTGATGTATCCAATACGATGCTCCAAGCCAATCATATGGGCTGGTTGAGTAGTCACGGCACCCAGTGCGAGATTCTCAGGCAGGCCATAATAATGAGCTTGCTGTGCCTCGAATAATAGATATCTAGAATTTATGACTGGGTGGTCGCTCTGCGGAAAAGTATAGGTAGTCGTCCATGGATGAGATCTGGACATACTTTGAGAACGACTCTAATCCCATTTTCAGCTAAAATACGTGGAGCAAATTCGGAGCCACGGTATGCCTCGCGCTTGTATCTAGGAGTGAGCAGCCTTTAGAGCTATCCATAACACAAGCCAAGGTAAATGCACCTTGCTTGTGTGGCAAAGATAGCAGCAGCGGGCGGAGTGCCTGCAGCGTGACAGAAGGATCGATGAACGAGTCATTGTGGTACGACGAAGTAAATTTTACCGTGTGCCCTCTTCAAGACATCTGGAACGAGGTAGGCCTCGTGAGCATGGTGTACAGCAGCGAGAGGAAATTTGAATTCGTTGGAAAGCTGGTAGCAGTGTCAAGAGTGCCAGGCTTTCGGCATCGGAGTTCCTTACTCGGATCAAATCATCCAGGTCGACCGCCTCGTAGCAGTGAACTTGTACCTGCATTATCACTCATCTAGCAGTTGATAGAAAAGACAATGAGGTGACTCACCTTAACCCGCCCGCGCAATACGTCGATCAAGGCTTCCCATTGCAGGTCTTCGGGAAATTCGCCAAGGTCTGACCATTGGCCAGAGAGCGCCTGCCTGCAATACTCATCTTGCTTCTCCTTGATTTGGCGAGCCCGGTCATACCTGTCCCGTACCACCTTGAATTATGTCATACAGAGTACGAGATAGTATGCTCACGCTTGGCGGAATGCCCAAAATGTGTCCATGCGCGTTGCACCATACACACGACCTAATGCAAGGGTGAGAATGTCATCTTTCGGTCTGCCGTTCCAACGCACTGGGATTCTCTCCTGGTGCTACGTCTGACCAGTTCGCTACTGCAAGACATAGGGAAGGACGTACCGCAAGCGTGCCTGTGATGAGCTCATATCAATGCTGACTTTGTCATAACAACGGAAGATGACGCACTTAATTTGCCTCCATGGAACAGTCACAGATGTGGGTTGTGTTCCATTCAATTCATATGGAGGCTCCAGAAGCATCGCAGTTGGTGATCGTTCCGCTGTCTTGCGTAACTTTATTGTGAAAGCTTGCCCACCTAGGTAAACGATCAGACGGGCATAGCTATATCAGATGGCCAGGGAACAACTAGCCGATTGCATTCGCAGAACCGGGAAGGATAAGTGCTGTTGTTACACCCCCCGCTATGGAAAGCGGATAGGACTCATCGTGGGTGTTTAATCCATCGAGGGACCGTAACCATGGCAGGATAGGGCCGTTGAAAGAGTTGGCGTCATTGGAGCCGGAAAGAGCAGGGATAGAAAGAACCCCGAGGTGTGAATGGGCATCCACGATCCTTGAAATATAAGAGCAAGTCAGTTCAGCTCAGGAAACCAAGGAACGCTTACCCGGGCGTCACCCACGCTCCTTCAGCATGCACAATATCGAGATCACCTTCTTGGGCGTGAAGCTGTTTGATAGCCTTCACCTCTAAACCACCGACGCCTTTGATGATACCTTTGTCAAAATAAACGTGTCCGTTGACAACTTCGGTCCCATTGTGATCGCCAGTCCAGATGCGCGCACCAAGGAGGAGAGTGGCTCGTGTACCAGGAACATCGCGATCTGACCTTTTTCGCTTGTAGAAGTCTGGTGACGGGCCAGGTACAAGGTCGAGCGCGCGACAACGGGCGAGGGTTCGTTCGGCATGAATAGGAACTGAGGAAGTGTGAACCAAGGTGGGGGCTTGGGATGTGTAGAATAACTGGAGTGCTACAAGAGCAGTCAGAAAAAGGCAGATGAATCTACGGTGAAAGTAAGAATGGCGTCGCTGAATAGACGCGACTGGTGTAGGCACTGAGCACGGCGCGTCACCCATGGTTGGAGGCCTGGGGACTTGTCTCGTTCATCAGCATCAGCCAGCTGTATAAGTGCTCACATTACCCGCTGGCTTGGCTCCGCCCGCATATTCACCACCGTCTAATTTCTGTCTCGAGCCATCAATTCTGATTAAAATCAATCCGCATATAACTTGCGCGCGCTACTCAGACAAATTAAATCTAATGTGAGTGGGTAGACCCCAACACCGTGGGTGGATACTGTACAGTTTGCCGGGATATGCCGAGTGGCAGCGAAACTTTGATTGCTCGTAAGTAAGATCGAGCGACAGACACACATTTCGGCGACGGAAATCTCGCTTACGCTTTTCTCTCTCTATCTCAAAATGGCCACCGTACAATCACTCCCGAAGGACGTTTCAAAGCTCGGGCAGGAGGTCAAGCTATTCGGCAAGTGGGATACTCAGGAGTGCGTTGTGATTACCTCCGTTTTACTCCGACAGACAGACAGACTATTTCACTCTGCAGCGTTGAGGTGAAAGACATTTCACTCACGGATTACATTCAAATTCGCCATGCTGTCTATCTACCCCATACCGCTGGCCGATATGCCAAGAAACAATTCAAAAAGGCTCAGATGCCCATAGTTGAACGGCTTGTGGACAGGTTAGCCAAGATATCTCTCTCCACGGACCAGGTTCATAAATATGTTTCAGTCTGATGATGAAGGGTCGTAACAATGGCAAGAAGCTTTTGGCGGTCCGCATTGTTGCACATGCATTCGAGATCATCCACCTCCTCACAGATCAGAACCCAATCCAGGTTAGAATGGTTTGTTTAGCCTTTATGATTCACTTCCTCAACCTGTTCCCGAAATCTAGGTTCTTGTCGATGCTATTGTCAACACTGGTCCTCGTGAGGACTCTACACGTATCGGTTCTCAGGGGACTGTGCGTCGCCAGGCTGTTGATGTTTCGCCTTTGCGGAGAGTGAACCAGGCTATCTCACTTCTAACCATCGGCGTACGTTCAACTTCGCAACATTCTCCTCTCGTATGTTTATCTCATCGGATTACCTTTCAGACGCGCGAGTCTGCATTCCGCAACGTTAAGTCCGTCGCGGAATGCCTCGCAGATGAACTCATCAATGCAGCGAAGGGTTCTTCAAATTCGTACGCCATAAAGGTTTGTCACGCCCGCTTTGAGTTTCTGTTACTCACACGCAACTATGCAGAAAAAGGATGAACTTGAACGTGTTGCCAAGTCAAATCGATGAATGCTTGTTTCCGTGGAAGGTACAGTAGTTGTCGTGGCGCTCTCTTCCCCTCCACCCATACTTCTTTATGCCGCATTCGCATCCTGGCCTGTATATGCATGTTTCTATAATATCGTCCATGTGCCGGTCTTACGACAGTCCCCGTGCGATCCCTAGGCAAAAACAGAATGACTCGTTCCCAAATGCAGCAGTTTAAAATTCTATTGGAGCGTAGATTGACACACATGTGTCATGGTGGCATGGGCAAATCCTCGGAAATCCTCGTGGAAGAGTCCGTGTGAGAATGAATTGGGAAGAAGACCTGATGGGTTACATGCTTAGGTAACATTCATCTGTCCGGAATGTCCGGAATTTGGCGGCCCAGACCTCGGTATCTGAAGCAGGGCTTGGTGCCTGTGTGGGGATATCTCGACGCCATTTCAAAGGTGTGCCCTCTCCCTCTGGAAAGATGGGCCGATGTACGCAGTGGCGACTCGCGCACAATCGGCGGCGCCACCATAACTCTATCCTATTAAGCAAAATTTACATCGAGTGTAAGAATATGAAAGTGGGGTTCCGCCGCGTGCTCGAATTGAGCAACAGGTTCGAAGTCAGCTAGATACATATAGGTATCAGCACCCCAGGTTGCTAAAATTCTCCTTAGTTCATTCGGGGGTATTGGCGCCTTTTGGAGCATAACTTGACATGATCATATTTCTGGTTTCCACTTTATTGAATTTGCTCTATGTGGCGCCCGACGATGTCGGCCAAGTAGAGCCTTCCAAGCCCCATTCATGCCCCCTTTTTACCTTCCAGACCTTCGATGGCGCCCCCCCCTTTACAGTGCCCCCATCTTCCGTCCGTGTTGATGTTGATTGAAAACATAATTTTCGATTTACCTGACCCAGTTCCATTGTTTGTGTCCATGGAATGCAAGATGACAGGGAAGCTGGTGTGTTTAAGCGCACGCGAACCATCAAATATCTCTGCAAAAGTGAAAAAGATGCGGTTGCGACGGACAATAGGTCGGCAGCCTAATAGCTGAAGATTGCTGTGAAAATGGCCCATTCCTCTATTTCCAAATTACTCTATTGTACAATTGAACGAAACAAGAGGTGCAATGTCGGCCGACCAAGTTGCCGGAAGGAGGGCCCGGGGCCCGGAGATGCTGCGCACGTGGGAATCTGGTGTCACGCTATCCCACACATCGCTACGTTCCCAACGGCGATTGCATGAGAGGGTATGGGAGAATGAGAAGGCACGATGCAGGGAATATTACACAAGAGTAGGATATGCCAGAGTAAGATTGATAAGCTGGCCCGGTCCAGGGATAGGAGAAATTGACCTGATGTGCATGTCCGGACCGATTTGGTAAACCCGCCCACATAAACGGCGCAGCCTGGGTCTGGCAATAAGCGAATAAATAGGATATGTGCCATGCGGTGCGAAGGATGCGGAGTGAGCGACTAAGAAAGGACCACCGATCCACGATAACGCATCGGTCGTTTGCGCCGATGGAGGGCCTGGTATCACAGGATAGGGGCAGTGGAAGAGTGCCGCCTGGTGGCAAGTCAGACGCCGTCATCTTTTCGATCTGGGTAGCTGGGTAGGGCATTGGCTAGAGAAGCCCCCAGTGTAGTGAAAGTGTGCCGCACATTTTGCGAGTCGTAACTGTGATGTTTCCACTCAAGAATTTCACGGTCAACTAGACCAGGATGTGCCAGAAACTATCGACGCTGTGCGGGAGGGCGGGCAGAAGATGATGGCTCGGGTTTCGGAACAACGCCGTCGTAGCCCATGTACCCGATCTCTCGGCCGAATTCTTTGATCATTGCTTTTCCCACAAGACACACCCAGCCTAATCCCTCACCGGTTGAGGGGGCGCCGGGCCAGAATAGTTCGCCTTCTTCGTCCTCAATGTCGGGTTCATATTCTTGATTGTGCGAGAGGGAGGAGTGAATAATACGCGTAAAGGTAGTCGGGAAATGGTCCGATAAGGTGCGAAGCGTCAAACGCGCCTGAGACTGTCTCATGCAATGGGATGCCCACATCACGTCTTTGGTCAGGGTCCTCAATGTATGTGTGAATGCAGCGGAGATCTCTACCGAGACAGAGTTGGCGACGGATGGTGGGGGGCGGCCTAGACGGAATGGTTGCTCTCGTGAGCGAGCTGCGGGATTAGGTGTGGGTCGCGCAGGCGCGGTCGAGGTAGAATTATCACCTGCTGTAGTTGGGGTATCGGACGGACGACTTGTCGGCGTAGAGTTGGCGCTGCTTGTTGCGACGATACTGGCCGGAGAGGGAAGCATCGGTGGAGTCGACTGTGTGACTGTAAGTGGCGTTCCAGAAGCACTAGTGGGAGGGGCCGAAATGTTTTCAACAAGCGCTCGAGCCTGATCCATCAATTGATCCATTTCCCTGTCAGCACTTTGTTTGGTGGCGAAGACAAACATGCGTGTATGAATGAAGGCCTCGATCATGTAACTGGCGTGGATGGAGCCCGGTGAGCGTGTGGTATCGGGAGGGGCAGGATATACCTACATGAGTCCAAGGAATGCCTTTTCGCGTTCGCTTGACGCATTCTCGGCAGTCCACTTGTTTTTAGTCCAGTTGAGGAAGGCTTCCGCTGTTTGCCAAGAGCCGGTTATGCACGCGTCTTTGGAATAGTCGGTAGTCCATATGGAATAAGTGAAGCAGATGAGGGCGTCGAGAAGTTCGAGACGGGCAATGAGGGCACCATGCTTGTGATATGGAGAATTCGGCGGAGGTGGATTTGGAAGTGGGCGATATTCCTTATGTTGTGGAGAGAAAGTAGACCAATGACGGGCGTCTCCAGAATACTTGAGCATGCGGCCATAATAGTGATAGCGATCATGGAGCTCATTGAATATTGGGTCGCCTCGTTGAAGGTTCTTCCGGGGACGTTGTATGGGTAAGGAATGGAGAGAGGAGGGGGGGAAGGGAGGAAGACGGGAGGAAGAAGGTGGGGGTGCGAGGTCATCGCGTAGCTCGCCCTCCTCAGGCTCAGAACGGCTTGGGAGTTGTGCCTGATGACGAATATACTTTTCGGGATAGTCGTCCACGCGCGTGCGCTTCACGGCATCGTATGTATGAAACGACTCGAGCGTTCGTTTCGCAGGAGGCGCAGGGGAAGAAGGTCTAGAAGCGGGCGGCGATGGAGGGAGATTTGGCGGAAGCGGAGCTGAGAGCTCGCCAAGGATCTAGACAGGGCGATGGTAATTAGCTATGAGAGTGGCGGGAAGGACAGAGGAATTTATTAGAACCTGCAAGTTCTTTAACAACTGACTCCTTGAGGGACTACGAATGGTAAGGGGAAGTGATTGAGACGATGACACCAATAAGGAGAAAATGATGGACGTTACCGCTTGCGATGCTTGTGGTTTACGGTCGATGGTAGTGAGGAGGAAGAAACTAGAGTAGAAGAAGGGGACATTCTTGAGGAGACAAAGAAAGAGAACAAAAAGGGAGGATGGTGGACGTAAGGGAAAGAGAAGGAGAGGGAGAGGGAGAGGGAAAGTGTGTACCGGGGGCGACAATGTGAGCTCAATCGAAGGTCTAGTCCAATCGCCACTCGGTCGGCTGTCCACTGTCAGCCGACTTGCTGGGTTCTCACTTTGGCATTCCTCCGGCCTTTACGTTTCCAGTTTACATTACATTATCCCTTGCTGCTTAAGATTACACCTCTACAGCTCTAGTTGTTACAGATACGATGTAACCTAGTACTCTGCCTAGTTTTTCCCCTCGGCCCTCCTTCCTTAATCTGCAATTGCAATGTAATGATCGTAACTGCCCGTCTGTGCCGCCACGCTCTGCCATGACCACACACCTTCAGGCCCGATTTGCCATCGCCATCAACTCATCGGCTCTTCGTCGGCTTGCCAGCAATTCTGTCACTGGCACCGAGCACACTGCAAGAGTCACAGCACTCCATTCTACTCCCAAGTGCCGTCAAGCACGGTCATCGTGACTCCTTTCCACAATTTGAAAGGCCCAGCCCCGATTCCTGGATCAACGCTAGTGACAAGGCACAACCACAACCACAACCACCGATCCGAGTCAAGTGCCCCACCCCTCACCCGTAATCGTACTTCGGTTCTTTTGTTT